>OY756240.1:8840282-9022782 GCA_963576875.1 Acrobasis repandana
TGCACATGAGCGATCGGCGGCGCCGCCGCCGGCGTGACATAAAGAAAGAGCGTACCTACATTATACGTACACGTTCCGATACTGAGATCCACCTCGTAATAGGATTATATTACGTAATAAAATAAAATTTTAAAATTAAAAGATACCTATATAAATATAAAATTAAGATGTAGCGGTACATTATGTACTTAAAATATATTTCAAATTTTCAATATTCAATTTGGAGCCCTACGAATTGTAATGAACGTACACCTATACTATTATTGGTGTAGGTAGATAATAATGAGTGTTGCACTTAAGTACTTACTCATTTGTAACTTGAATAATTCAAACATCATTCATCTTATATAAGTAGGTAAAAAAATAAATAAAAAAAAATCGTGATAATGAATGTGGATTGGATAGGAAACGTTCCCGGTTCTCCCTAAATTCAATATAGATAGGTGTGTGTGTGTGTGTGTGTGTGTGTGCGTGCGTGTAAGTACCCATAGGACTTTGTTTTTTAAGATTAAGCCCAGGTCCAGGTATAGAGATAGACATCAGTTATAGTATCTTAGAAACAGTTATATATATATAAGAAAACGAAACATATGCGGCCCTGATAAGGGCCTTTTTTTTTTTGTTTTACACGGCGGCAGCCAGCCAGCATTGCACTGTGCTATAATGTACGTATGCGCAACGCCGTGTCTTCCCGCTGTTGTTAAGGAGAAAGAACAACATCTCTTAACCGCCAAAACCGTACAGGGTACGGCCCTGACGCTTCAGAGCGTAGACGACGTCCATGGCGGTGACGGTCTTCCTCTTGGCGTGCTCGGTGTATGTGACGGCATCGCGGATCACGTTCTCGAGGAATACCTTGAGCACACCGCGGGTCTCCTCGTATATCAAACCTGATATACGCTTGACACCACCTCTGCGAGCCAGACGACGGATGGCAGGCTTGGTGATACCCTGGATGTTATCACGGAGAACCTTCCTGTGACGCTTAGCTCCTCCTTTTCCAAGACCCTTTCCTCCCTTACCGCGACCGGTCATTGTTGTAGAGTATATTTAACAACAAACAAAATTAAAACGCGCGGGCGCAAACACACGAAACTTGTTAGCGGACGAAGAGCTTGTGCAGGAATAAAATCGAGTCTTTTTTTTTTTTTTTTTTTTATTTTTTTTATGATTGACATATATAGGTTGCCTCAGACGGCATATCCTACTCCACCGGACAAGGTTTGAGGAGCGGGCCAACGGCCCGGCTTCCTATATTTATATACTACTAGCAACAGCGCAAAGGGCTCCCAAGGGGGAAACCTCGGCTTTGGGCGTGCTAGGGGTTATGGCAAATTTTGGGGTGCTGCAACACCCATGTTTTGCCTGAAGGGCCGAAGCTACGGTTGCCAGAAGGGCCTAATCAGGACGCAAATCGTCCAGGTGCCGCCGGGCGGTACCTAAGCTAATGTTTCTACGCCTATGCACTCGATTCCGGCGAATGCGGGGGGGACGGATCGCGTGGGAACTCTGGCTACTCGGAGCCGCAGAGTTATCGAATTTGACCATGTCAGCCGTCATTTGGTCATCGGGATCGGTAAGAACATGCCTCGGACGTCTGCCGGTGAGTCTACGAGGGTTATGTTCAGGGGTATAGTTAGCTGCCTCTCTAACTAAACGGTTCGGGTGGTTTGTTGCTTTATCAAAGTGGCGTACGGACGCTTCTTTCATAAAGTGTTTAATAGATGGGAGTTCTAGATCGCGATGGAGGTCGCTGTTCCGAGCTAGCAATGGAGCATTGGTAGCTCTGCGAACGAAGCGGTTTTGGACTCTTTGGAGTTTTAAGATGTTGGATGGAGCAGCGTGTGCAAAAACTACGCTTGCATATGTAAGAACTGGGCGAACGCAAAGTTTGAAAAGAGTTAACTTGTTGCCAAGAGAAAACTTTTCGTTGCGTATCATGGGATTTAAGCGGCTCAAGTAAAACGATGCGGTGTTGCATACATTTTTAATGTGCTGCTTGAAGGTCAATCGGCTGTCGAAGGTGACACCCAGGTACTTGGCCGTCTTGGTCCAAGGAATGGGTTTACCGAATAGGACAATAATAATCGCTTTGCGATACTTTTATACTCGGGTCGATGTAACGTAGGGGCACAATCGAGCATGACAAGAATATTCAGGAGTGGGGATGGAATGGAATTGAAGCGCGCGTGGTTTTTTTTTTTTTTCGCCTCTATACACAATACGATACACTCGATATCAACAGACTAAGTATAATTTGATTCGGATACATTACATCTCTCATACTCTCATTATTGTTTTATTGCAGGATAAGCGATGCGCGATTCGACGACGACGACGACGACGACGACGACGACGACGACGACGACGACAACGACGGCGGCGAAGCTCGAGATGAGGACCCCTCGACTATCGAGGAGTATGGACACTGGACACCACTTCATAGCGAGATGCAGATGCAGATCGATCGACGATCGGTAGATGGTACGTAAGTAAATAAATAAATTAATCAATAGACAAGCTAAAGATATGTAAGTACAGTACACATACAAAATACCTAGTGTGTGAAACAGAATAGAGTAGGTAGGTAGGTAGGTAGATATTTGTTTGTTCGATTGACATAGATATTGTAAGCAAAGAAACTGTGGTAAATTAGCACAGATTGATTTGTTAGCCCTGATAAGGACTGTTTTTGTTTTTAAAAAGGCGCGAAAGGGCGCGCGCTGATGCTGGTGGTATGGCGGCGTGTCGTTGTGTCTTCATTTGTCTCTCCCTCGTTAGCTTGTCGCCGCGGCGTGTGGCGCTGGACCAGATCGCTGCAATGGCGGAACACCAAACAGCCACCACCGGCTCGGCCGCGTTTCCCTCCAGGTCTTGTTTTTGTTGTTCTTGTTGTTGTCGTTGTCGCGATGCGGCAGAAGCGGCGTCGGCGGCTGCGTCGTCGTAGATGATGATGACGTTGACGACGACGACGACGACGACACTGACGCTGCAGCAGCAGTAGTAGCAACAACAACGTAATCGTTGACAACAGCGACGACGACCGAGTTTACTTCTTAGCCGCTGCGGCCTTTTTGGCTGCTGGCTTCTTGGGAGTGGCCGCAGCCTTCTTGGGTTTCGGTGCTTTCGGCTTCTTCGTGGGAGGCTTGGCGCTCTTCTTAGCCTTAGGCGCGGCCGCAGCCTTCGCCTTGGCCGGAGCGGCAGCTTTCTTAGCGGCGGGCTTCTTCTTTGCCGCTGCCGCCTTCTTGTCCTTCGCGGCCGATGCGGCCTTGCCCTTGGACGGAGAGGACGCGGACGAAGCGGCGCCGGAGGAGGCTCCCTTCTTAGATTTGGACGCGGCGGCGGCGGATCCCTTCTTCGCCTTAGCGGCGGACGACGCCCTGCCGCTCGACTTGGCCGCTGCCGGTTTCTTGGAAGATGAAGATTTAGATTCCAATTTGAACGAGCCGGACGCTCCTTTGCCCTTGGTCTGGATAAGGGCTCCCGATTCGACGGCGCTCTTCAGGTACTTCCTGATGAACGGCGCCAATTTCTCAGCGTCGACTTTGTATTGAGCCGCTATGTACTTCTTGATGGCTTGCAACGAAGATCCGCTACGTTCCTTCAACTCTTTGATGGCGTTGTTCACCATCTCCGAAGTCTTAGGGTGAGTAGGTTTCGCCTTTGCCTTCTTCACGCCACCCGCAGCCGAAGCCTTTGGCTGCTTCTTCGCCGGCGTCGCTGGCGCTGGTGCCTCGGATGCTACAGCTGTGTCTGCCATTTTTTTTTTTATTTTTATTTAAGTTATAACAAACTTCACAACAAACACTAACACAAGAATTACTAGTAAGTAAGCAAGTGAGTAGTAGAGTAGAGACGCGCACGCGTAACAAACAAACAAAATGTAGAGTAGATTCGTCTGAGATGTCGCTATCGTCGTCTATACATTTCGGACGAGCGTAGCAATACCGTAACGAGAACCGCGGTGCCGCGAGACGTTTTCTCATACGAGCACAACAAACTTTTCACTAACTAAGTTCGGGATATATTAATTTTTAATAGTATTATATTAATTATAATGAAATATTTATATGTACATTCAATATTTTTTAATTCAGCTACGATACCGCGCATTTTTCCAGGTCGCGTAGCGTAAGGATCGCAAGGTAGAGGCGTTTATTTTCGTAGTAATATATCGCGAGCAGGTCGGGTCCTGTTCAAAAGTGGTTTTTCTTTATAAAACGTATAATTATCTATGATTTGTGTCTGCACGTTGAAAGCGAAGATATTGAGCTTGTTTCGTGTCAATGTTTCGCATTTGTCTATCATAATTTTGACCATTTTAAAGCTTGTCAAGTCGAGGGTCGTAAAACACGAGCGAACCTCGACTCGCTACTGCACGTAACTCTCTGCGACGTTTGAGGTGTATCTGGGCATGGCCATTTGAGACTTTTTAAAAGTTATATATGTAAATTAATATATTATTATATAAATTATACATACAGTACCTACATAAAATGAAAAAATATGCACATGAGCGATCGGCGGCGCCGCCGCCGGCGTGACATAAAGAAAGAGCGTACCTACATTATACGTACACGTTCCGATACTGAGATCCACCTCGTAATAGGATTATATTACGTAATAAAATAAAATTTTAAAATTAAAAGATACCTATATAAATATAAAATTAAGATGTAGCGGTACATTATGTACTTAAAATATATTTCAAATTTTCAATATTCAATTTGGAGCCCTACGAATTGTAATGAACGTACACCTATACTATTATTGGTGTAGGTAGATAATAATGAGTGTTGCACTTAAGTACTTACTCATTTGTAACTTGAATAATTCAAACATCATTCATCTTATATAAGTAGGTAAAAAAATAAATAAAAAAAAATCGTGATAATGAATGTGGATTGGATAGGAAACGTTCCCGGTTCTCCCTAAATTCAATATAGATAGGTGTGTGTGTGTGTGTGTGTGTGTGTGCGTGCGTGTAAGTACCCATAGGACTTTGTTTTTTAAGATTAAGCCCAGGTCCAGGTATAGAGATAGACATCAGTTATAGTATCTTAGAAACAGTTATATATATATAAGAAAACGAAACATATGCGGCCCTGATAAGGGCCTTTTTTTTTTTGTTTTACACGGCGGCAGCCAGCCAGCATTGCACTGTGCTATAATGTACGTATGCGCAACGCCGTGTCTTCCCGCTGTTGTTAAGGAGAAAGAACAACATCTCTTAACCGCCAAAACCGTACAGGGTACGGCCCTGACGCTTCAGAGCGTAGACGACGTCCATGGCGGTGACGGTCTTCCTCTTGGCGTGCTCGGTGTATGTGACGGCATCGCGGATCACGTTCTCGAGGAATACCTTGAGCACACCGCGGGTCTCCTCGTATATCAAACCTGATATACGCTTGACACCACCTCTGCGAGCCAGACGACGGATGGCAGGCTTGGTGATACCCTGGATGTTATCACGGAGAACCTTCCTGTGACGCTTAGCTCCTCCTTTTCCAAGACCCTTTCCTCCCTTACCGCGACCGGTCATTGTTGTAGAGTATATTTAACAACAAACAAAATTAAAACGCGCGGGCGCAAACACACGAAACTTGTTAGCGGACGAAGAGCTTGTGCAGGAATAAAATCGAGTCTGTAGATAGCGCTCTTTTATATTGTTGGCGTGGCAAATCGGGGCGCGGGGTGCGACGCGAGAGGGGCGACGGAGCGACGTCACACCGATGATAGCGCGCGCTTAGGTACTCTACAACTACATACAGAAAAGAGAGGTCTAAATGTTTAATTTTAAGAAAATTTATTAGGTATTTATATATTAGATATATATATATATATATATATATATATATATATATATATATATATATATATATTTTTTTTGTTAGAATACATAGATTGATTGTTTTCTTTCTTAAAAACTTAACAAAAAAAAAAAAACAACAAACAACAAACAACTTACGATTTAATAAAATATAAGTAGGTACCTAGGTACTTACATAGTCGGAAATAACATACGAATTTCCTCTATTTACACATACCTATCAAGATTACACCATTTAAGATAAGTATGTATATATATAATTTCATTTCATGCCCAGTCAGACCGAGATAATTTTTCAAAAAGAAACAAGTGTTTATATAGAATCGTTTGTGGCCCTGATAAGGGCCTTTTAAATAAAGTAGGTGAATTATTTTGTACAACAACGGTCGGTTGGTCGATTGGTCCGCGGTGGATGATGATGGCAAGCACCACGAAACACAATAGAACACAAGACACGACACATTGTTTACAATACAAATAACATGCACACTACAGTGATGCGACAACTTAAGCACGCTCGCCTCTGATCCTGCGCGCCAGTTGAATATCCTTCGGCATGATGGTGACGCGTTTAGCGTGGATCGCGCACAGGTTGGTGTCTTCGAAAAGGCCGACCAGGTAAGCCTCGCTAGCCTCCTGTAGAGCCATAACGGCGGAGCTCTGGAAACGCAAATCGGTCTTGAAGTCTTGAGCAATCTCACGGACGAGACGCTGGAAAGGCAGCTTGCGGATCAGCAGCTCGGTACTCTTCTGGTAACGACGGATCTCACGAAGGGCGACAGTGCCTGGCCTGTAACGATGGGGTTTCTTGACGCCGCCGGTCGCAGGTGCGCTCTTGCGAGCCGCCTTGGTGGCGAGCTGTTTTCGTGGTGCTTTACCACCGGTGGATTTACGAGCGGTTTGCTTGGTACGAGCCATTTTAAATAATGAAAATAAACAAATAGAACGAACGAACACGCGCGCGCGTACTGTCTGACTGACTGAACGTTAATGAATGCGAGCGGCGATCCGATAAAACGCGCTTTTATATCAGAGGACGCTGACGAGTACGCCATTTGTCCCTTTCAAAAATCTTTCGTCCCTCTCTATCACTGCTCAGTGGTTGCATACCGCCGCATACCGTAGTAAATAAATTTTATGAAATTTTACAGAAAACAATTATTATAATATGTATTATTTATCAATTATACTACATTTATATATTGTGTTATTAGTGATTATTATTATCAATTTTCAGGGATCGTGATCATTATGGAGGTGGCGGCTGATAACAACACACACACAGCCAGACAGCCAGCCAGCCAGCAAGCAGCTTTAAGGAGCAACGACGGCATGCAGCGCATCCGTCGTGTAAGTGCAGGTAAATTATATATATATATATTTCAATCATGTATTTACATGTATTTATTTATTTATTATTATTATAGTATACCTATAATAATAATAAATAAATAAAAAACAAAAAAATATGTACCTATCTAGATACGTATATCTATTCAACAACCTCTCAATTTCTAATATCAATGTAGGTCGTATATACATAATATGTTCACGCTCATTCATACTACGAGACAATTATTGTCACCAAGAAACTTATGTAATTCGGATAGATATTGTGGCCCTGACAAGGGCCTTTTGTTTATCGTTGTAAGTATCGTGTCGTGCACAAAATGCGCGCAGTTGCACGCGGCGGCGTCTACGACAAAATACTAAACTTCTCACTTGGAGCTGGTGTACTTGGTGACGGCCTTGGTGCCCTCACTGACAGCGTGCTTGGCGAGCTCTCCAGGAAGAAGTAGCCTAACGGACGTTTGCACCTCCCTCGACGTGATGGTGGATCTCTTGTTGTAGTGGGCCAGGCGAGAGGCTTCAGCGGCGATGCGCTCGAAAATGTCGTTCACGAACGAGTTCATGATGGACATAGCCTTGCTGGATATACCGGTGTCGGGGTGGACTTGCTTCAACACCTTATAGATGTAGATGGCATAGCTCTCCTTCCTCTTGTGCTTCTTCTTCCTTTTGTCCGTTTTGGAGATGTTCTTTTGGGCCTTGCCGGACTTCTTGGCGGCCTTTCCACTAGTCTTGGGCGGCATCGTAAATTTTCACTGAACACACAGCTCGACTCGCAGAAGCAAACAACAGGTTGACTGTGAATAATATTTCGGATTGCGTTTTGTATAGCCGTCTATGAAAGGAGCCGCAGCGATATGCGTTATTCATTCGACCAATCGTATCGCACGGTTGTATCCCCGCGTTAGCTGTCTTCCCCCCCCCCCCCTCCATTCACCTCACTCCACCTTCCCTTCACCGTGGCGCACTCTGACTAAAATTAACTAATCATAATGCACGTGTGACGGAATATGCGTATAATAATATACATAGATACAAATAATTATGATTTAAACACATAAAAATAAAATAATATTAGGCGCACACACTCTATCGCAGTTCAGTTTTAACTTTCAACACTCAATTCATTTTATGGACCACGCCGGGCACAGCAGTTTGGTTAGAGAAGAGGAGGCCGCACTCAAAAGGTAATTTAGATCGACTATATACATATTTTAAATTAGTTACTTTTAACCAGTTGCAAGTGAGTGTATTGTATGCACCAATGTATGTAGTGGTCAAGTTGCAAGCATGATGCGAACGACGAATCCGCTATTATATATTACTTTTTTTTTTTTTTTTTTAATTTATATATTATATTGTGAGTATTTGACTAGATTAGAATCATTAGAAACATATGTAATCATTGAATCGTGTTGTGGCCCTGATAAGGGCCTTTTTATGTGCATCTTTCACATCGATCGACGTCAGTCCATATACGTGCCAGTTGTATATCATAATCGGTCGCTGCGTGCAAGATTGACACGTTGACACGGAAAAGATACACAGGAACGTTGATGGACTCACGCTTACGCCTTCTTCTCTGTCTTCTTGGGTAGCAGCACAGCCTGTATGTTGGGCAACACACCACCCTGGGCGATAGTGACGCCGGAGAGCAGTTTGTTCAACTCCTCGTCGTTGCGGATGGCCAGTTGCAGATGTCTAGGAATGATCCTAGTCTTCTTGTTGTCCCTCGCAGCGTTGCCGGCCAACTCGAGCACTTCAGCGGCGAGGTACTCCATGACCGCAGCCAAATAGACCGGAGCGCCAGCACCGACGCGCTCGGCATAGTTACCCTTGCGTAGGAGCCTGTGAATACGACCCACGGGGAACTGAAGTCCAGCACGGTTTGAACGGGACTTTGCCTTTCCCTTAACTTTGCCACCTTTGCCGCGTCCAGACATTGTCGAAATATGAATTAGCACGCAAGAGAAATAATAAGAGAGCGCGAACAACGTACGTCGTTCGAACTGCTAGTGGAATACAATAATAATCGCTTTGCGATACTTTTATACTCGGGTCGATGTAACGTAGGGGCACAATCGAGCATGACAAGAATATTCAGGAGTGGGGATGGAATGGAATTGAAGCGCGCGTGGTTTTTTTTTTTTTTCGCCTCTATACACAATACGATACACTCGATATCAACAGACTAAGTATAATTTGATTCGGATACATTACATCTCTCATACTCTCATTATTGTTTTATTGCAGGATAAGCGATGCGCGATTCGACGACGACGACGACGACGACGACGACGACGACGACGACGACGACAACGACGGCGGCGAAGCTCGAGATGAGGACCCCTCGACTATCGAGGAGTATGGACACTGGACACCACTTCATAGCGAGATGCAGATGCAGATCGATCGACGATCGGTAGATGGTACGTAAGTAAATAAATAAATTAATCAATAGACAAGCTAAAGATATGTAAGTACAGTACACATACAAAATACCTAGTGTGTGAAACAGAATAGAGTAGGTAGGTAGGTAGGTAGATATTTGTTTGTTCGATTGACATAGATATTGTAAGCAAAGAAACTGTGGTAAATTAGCACAGATTGATTTGTTAGCCCTGATAAGGACTGTTTTTGTTTTTAAAAAGGCGCGAAAGGGCGCGCGCTGATGCTGGTGGTATGGCGGCGTGTCGTTGTGTCTTCATTTGTCTCTCCCTCGTTAGCTTGTCGCCGCGGCGTGTGGCGCTGGACCAGATCGCTGCAATGGCGGAACACCAAACAGCCACCACCGGCTCGGCCGCGTTTCCCTCCAGGTCTTGTTTTTGTTGTTCTTGTTGTTGTCGTTGTCGCGATGCGGCAGAAGCGGCGTCGGCGGCTGCGTCGTCGTAGATGATGATGACGTTGACGACGACGACGACGACGACACTGACGCTGCAGCAGCAGTAGTAGCAACAACAACGTAATCGTTGACAACAGCGACGACGACCGAGTTTACTTCTTAGCCGCTGCGGCCTTTTTGGCTGCTGGCTTCTTGGGAGTGGCCGCAGCCTTCTTGGGTTTCGGTGCTTTCGGCTTCTTCGTGGGAGGCTTGGCGCTCTTCTTAGCCTTAGGCGCGGCCGCAGCCTTCGCCTTGGCCGGAGCGGCAGCTTTCTTAGCGGCGGGCTTCTTCTTTGCCGCTGCCGCCTTCTTGTCCTTCGCGGCCGATGCGGCCTTGCCCTTGGACGGAGAGGACGCGGACGAAGCGGCGCCGGAGGAGGCTCCCTTCTTAGATTTGGACGCGGCGGCGGCGGATCCCTTCTTCGCCTTAGCGGCGGACGACGCCCTGCCGCTCGACTTGGCCGCTGCCGGTTTCTTGGAAGATGAAGATTTAGATTCCAATTTGAACGAGCCGGACGCTCCTTTGCCCTTGGTCTGGATAAGGGCTCCCGATTCGACGGCGCTCTTCAGGTACTTCCTGATGAACGGCGCCAATTTCTCAGCGTCGACTTTGTATTGAGCCGCTATGTACTTCTTGATGGCTTGCAACGAAGATCCGCTACGTTCCTTCAACTCTTTGATGGCGTTGTTCACCATCTCCGAAGTCTTAGGGTGAGTAGGTTTCGCCTTTGCCTTCTTCACGCCACCCGCAGCCGAAGCCTTTGGCTGCTTCTTCGCCGGCGTCGCTGGCGCTGGTGCCTCGGATGCTACAGCTGTGTCTGCCATTTTTTTTTTTATTTTTATTTAAGTTATAACAAACTTCACAACAAACACTAACACAAGAATTACTAGTAAGTAAGCAAGTGAGTAGTAGAGTAGAGACGCGCACGCGTAACAAACAAACAAAATGTAGAGTAGATTCGTCTGAGATGTCGCTATCGTCGTCTATACATTTCGGACGAGCGTAGCAATACCGTAACGAGAACCGCGGTGCCGCGAGACGTTTTCTCATACGAGCACAACAAACTTTTCACTAACTAAGTTCGGGATATATTAATTTTTAATAGTATTATATTAATTATAATGAAATATTTATATGTACATTCAATATTTTTTAATTCAGCTACGATACCGCGCATTTTTCCAGGTCGCGTAGCGTAAGGATCGCAAGGTAGAGGCGTTTATTTTCGTAGTAATATATCGCGAGCAGGTCGGGTCCTGTTCAAAAGTGGTTTTTCTTTATAAAACGTATAATTATCTATGATTTGTGTCTGCACGTTGAAAGCGAAGATATTGAGCTTGTTTCGTGTCAATGTTTCGCATTTGTCTATCATAATTTTGACCATTTTAAAGCTTGTCAAGTCGAGGGTCGTAAAACACGAGCGAACCTCGACTCGCTACTGCACGTAACTCTCTGCGACGTTTGAGGTGTATCTGGGCATGGCCATTTGAGACTTTTTAAAAGTTATATATGTAAATTAATATATTATTATATAAATTATACATACAGTACCTACATAAAATGAAAAAATATGCACATGAGCGATCGGCGGCGCCGCCGCCGGCGTGACATAAAGAAAGAGCGTACCTACATTATACGTACACGTTCCGATACTGAGATCCACCTCGTAATAGGATTATATTACGTAATAAAATAAAATTTTAAAATTAAAAGATACCTATATAAATATAAAATTAAGATGTAGCGGTACATTATGTACTTAAAATATATTTCAAATTTTCAATATTCAAT
The DNA here is from genome assembly GCA_963576875.1 of Acrobasis repandana. Taxonomy (NCBI): domain Eukaryota; kingdom Metazoa; phylum Arthropoda; class Insecta; order Lepidoptera; family Pyralidae; genus Acrobasis; species Acrobasis repandana. Next base: position 8,852,135 of record OY756240.1, read on the forward strand.
TTGGAGCCCTACGAATTGTAATGAACGTACACCTATACTATTATTGGTGTAGGTAGATAATAATGAGTGTTGCACTTAAGTACTTACTCATTTGTAACTTGAATAATTCAAACATCATTCATCTTATATAAGTAGGTAAAAAAATAAATAAAAAAAAATCGTGATAATGAATGTGGATTGGATAGGAAACGTTCCCGGTTCTCCCTAAATTCAATATAGATAGGTGTGTGTGTGTGTGTGTGTGTGTGTGTGCGTGCGTGTAAGTACCCATAGGACTTTGTTTTTTAAGATTAAGCCCAGGTCCAGGTATAGAGATAGACATCAGTTATAGTATCTTAGAAACAGTTATATATATATAAGAAAACGAAACATATGCGGCCCTGATAAGGGCCTTTTTTTTTTTGTTTTACACGGCGGCAGCCAGCCAGCATTGCACTGTGCTATAATGTACGTATGCGCAACGCCGTGTCTTCCCGCTGTTGTTAAGGAGAAAGAACAACATCTCTTAACCGCCAAAACCGTACAGGGTACGGCCCTGACGCTTCAGAGCGTAGACGACGTCCATGGCGGTGACGGTCTTCCTCTTGGCGTGCTCGGTGTATGTGACGGCATCGCGGATCACGTTCTCGAGGAATACCTTGAGCACACCGCGGGTCTCCTCGTATATCAAACCTGATATACGCTTGACACCACCTCTGCGAGCCAGACGACGGATGGCAGGCTTGGTGATACCCTGGATGTTATCACGGAGAACCTTCCTGTGACGCTTAGCTCCTCCTTTTCCAAGACCCTTTCCTCCCTTACCGCGACCGGTCATTGTTGTAGAGTATATTTAACAACAAACAAAATTAAAACGCGCGGGCGCAAACACACGAAACTTGTTAGCGGACGAAGAGCTTGTGCAGGAATAAAATCGAGTCTTTTTTTTTTTTTTTTTTTTTTTTTTTTTTTTTTTTTTTTAGGATTGACATATATAGGTTGCCTCAGACGGCATATCCTACTCCACCGGACAAGGTTTGAGGAGCGGGCCAAGGGCCCGGCTTCCTATATTTATATACTACTAGCAACAGCGCAAAGGGCTCCCAAGGGGGAAACCTCGGCTTTGGGCGTGCTAGGGGGTATGGCAAAATTTTGGGGTGCTGCAACACCCATGTTTTGCCTGAAGGGCCGAAGCTACGGTTGCCAGAAGGGCCTAATCAGGACGCAAATCGTCCAGGTGCCGCCGGGCGGTACCTAGTAAACGAGCTAATGTTTCTACGCCTATGCACTCGATTCCGGCGAATGCGGGGGGGACGGATCGCGTGGGAACTCTGGCTACTCGGAGCCGCAGAGTTATCGAATTTGACCATGTCAGCCGTCATTTGGTCATCGGGATCGGTAAGAACATGCCTCGGACGTCTGCCGGTGAGTCTACGAGGGTTATGTTCAGGGGTATAGTTAGCTGCCTCTCTAACTAAACGGTTCGGGTGGTTTGTTGCTTTATCAAAGTGGCGTACGGACGCTTCTTTCATAAAGTGTTTAATAGATGGGAGTTCTAGATCGCGATGGAGGTCGCTGTTCCGAGCTAGCAATGGAGCATTGGTAGCTCTGCGAACGAAGCGGTTTTGGACTCTTTGGAGTTTTAAGATGTTGGATGGAGCAGCGTGTGCAAAAACTACGCTTGCATATGTAAGAACTGGGCGAACGCAAAGTTTGAAAAGAGTTAACTTGTTGCCAAGAGAAAACTTTTCGTTGCGTATCATGGGATTTAAGCGGCTCAAGTAAAACGATGCGGTGTTGCATACATTTTTAATGTGCTGCTTGAAGGTCAATCGGCTGTCGAAGGTGACACCCAGGTACTTGGCCGTCTTGGTCCAAGGAATGGGTTTACCGAATAGGGAGATTTGCCTTATGGGCTCGGGTCGATGTTGGGGGTTGTTCTGAGGTCGTCGCGCACCTTGGTGATCCTTCGTAAAGTAAACTGCGTTACTTTTCTCAGGGTTCACCTCGATACGCCACTTCCTGAACCACTCGCCTAGCGCGTCGACTGCTCTTTGGAGTCGCGTACCTATGGTTTTAACCTGGGTGGCAGAGCAATAGAGGGCTGTGTCGTCGGCGAATAGAGCCAACTCCACGCCTTGGGTCCGCGGAATGTCACTAGTGTATAGTGAGTAGAGTATGGGAGAGAGAACAGAGCCTTGCGGAACTCCGGCTCTTATGGGGCGGGGCTGAGAGAGGCACCCTTCATATCTGTAGCGAAAGGTTCGGTTCGACAGGAAGTTTCGTATGATGTGCACGAAACTGTCCGGCAGTCCCATGTTTGCAAGCTTGAAGAGCAAGCCTGCGTGCCAGACTTTGTCGAAGGCTTTCGCGACGTCAAAGAAGAGCGCCCCCGTACGGCGGCCCCATCGACGGAGTTTGAGAATGTGCTCCGTGAAGCGGTGCACTTGATGAACGGAGGAGTGTTTGGGGCGAAAACCAAACTGTTCATCGGGAATGAGTGGTCTCTGGGATAACTGAAGGTATTCCCTGAGTCGTATGGCAATAATCCTTTCATATATCTTTCCCAAGCAGCTCAGAAGGCTGATAGGTCGATATGATGTCGGATTTTTCAGGTCTTTACCTGGTTTGGGAATGCCTATGACTGTTGCGTGTTTCCAGGCATCTGGAAATGTGCAATTTGCCAGGCAGGCATTAAATATGCTGACTAGGAGGAGGAGGAGGGTCTGTGGTAGGCGTTTGAGGATGCCAGTGGAGATACCGTCAGCACCGGGTGCTTTCCGGTTTTTTAAAGATTTGATGATCGATTGAACTTCTTCAACCGTCGTCGGGGCTAGAGGGGTCTCGGGAGGAATCGTGGCAGATGCGGCGAGCCGTTCTGCATGCGATTCAATCTCACGGAGATGGACGGGGTCTACTGGCTCACGACTAGGAGAGCATTGGCTCTCCAGGCTGTCTGCTAGGCATTCAGCTTTTTCGTCATCATCGAAGGCGATGGAGCCGTCTTCCCTGTTAAGGGGAGGGGTAGAGGAGATGTAGTCAGTCTTAAGGGATTTCGCTACACGCCAGTAAGCTGTGTGCGATGGTGAGATTTCAGAGAGAAGAGTACCCCAGCGTTCGTCCCTAAGTTCCGCTATTCTTTCTCTAACTCGCCGTTGGAGATAGCGTAGGTTGGAGCGGGCTTCTTCAGTCGGGTAGAGGTCGTGCAGTCTAGCTGCGGCTCTCTTTTCTGTCATCAGCCGTCGCATATCCTCGGGCAGTTCGAACCTATGGGTAGGATCCATAGATGGGACCTGCCGAGAGCAGTCCTTTATGGCTGCTTGCAGATGGCTGGTGAGAGATGAGATTGCCAAGTCTGTTTCGTCAGTGGTGGTCAACCTATCGGGAATAGAGTTCAAGTGCGGGGAGGACTGGTCGAGTACTCTTGCGAGTTTCTTCCAGTCCGTTACTGTCCTTGTGTGGATTGTGCGTCCGTCGTCTGTCGGTCCTAATTGGAGTACTACTGGTCGGTGGTCGGAGTCAATGTCCGGGTACACTTCTGCTGAACATACCTGAAGGGTAATGTTCTTTAGTAGTGCTATGTCGAGAACGCTGGGGTTCCCTCCTTGTTCGGAGTTGGGGTATCGGGTAGGCGCCAAGGTGGCTACAACGTCAAAGTCTAGCTCGTCTGTAAGACGCTCTAGTCTCTTCCCGTTGGGCGAGTTAGTCACGGAGTGCCATCTAATGGATTTGCTATTGAGATCGCCCGCCAAAATGGTGGAGTTTCCTATAGCAAATAGGGTTTCTAAGTCTTCACGTAGCAATGTTTTATTGCCCGGTAGATATACGGAGGCTATGTTTATCGGCGAATGACCGGTCATCGCAACGCGTAGGAGGCAGCATTCGATATTTTCGAGAGACGGAGGGTCTAGTTGTACGCAATGTAGAGACCTTTTGTAATAGATCAGAGTACCGCCTTTTGCGGTGTCTGTTCTATCATTGCGAATGATGTTGTAGTTCGCAATACGCGGGTTGCGTTGGTGAGGTTTCAAAAAGGTCTCCTGCGCTAGAAAAATGTCTACTTGGTGATCTACCAAGAATTGGGAGATCAGTAGTTTCTTTTCTTTGAAGGCCCCGTTTGCGTTAAAGTACGCTAGGGTTAACGATCGCGGTTTATGTCTCTGATTGAGACTACCCATAATTAAGGCTGACGTGGTCTGACCGTTGACGCGACGGCCTTTATGCGCTCTATTTCAGAGCGATAACGCTGGAGGGTGCGCATCAGTCGGAAGCCGCACTCGCCGGCTTCAATGATGGCATGGCCTATCTCGGCTAGCTTGTCGAGATCCACCGTTTGGATCACGTCAAGCGCTACAGCGATGGCTTGGTCATCGCTGACCCCTGATTGCACTGCGGCCCCCCTCGAGGGCGCGGAGTGCGTTTCTGGGGCGGCAACGGCCGCCTGGCTTCCTTGTCTAAAGGAAGCCCAAGTGCTCACCGAGGGTGAGGGCACAAGGGGCTGCCTTTGAGACGGCTGAGAGACCGATTGTCTCTGCCCCATCGGAGGGAAGTCAGCTTCGTTGCTGAGAGTCGGGGGGGTACGGGGGGTTTTCCTCGCAGTCTGGCTGCGGGTAACCGGTCTGCGGTTGTTGACCGGAAGGGGACGTTTTGCGGCCTGCGGTGCTTTGGGACAGCCCCTCCAGTTGGCGGGGTGGTTCCCTCCGCAGAGAACACAGGCGGGCTCGCCCTCGGACTCTCGGGTCCTTTGGCACTCGGAGGTGTGGTGGTCTCCGGTGCATTTCACACATCTGGGCTTGGCATGGCAATTTCTTGCCGAATGCCCATAAAATTGGCAGTTGTGACACTGACCAATTCCCTTGCGTCTATGAGGGGGCTCTACTTTAAAATCGGTCAGTCCGGCGACCGATTTAACTTTGAAGATCTTTTTGCCCTCTTGGGACTTGTCTAAGATGACAAGTACCATGGGGAGTGGGGCCTTTTCCCTACCTTTGTACATCCTGTGTACTTCTCTTATTGGGAGGTTTTCAGCCTCCAATGTCTCCCTAACGAAGTCTGTTGAGACTTGTTGTGGGATCGGGCGAATGACTACCCGGAGGAGTTTGTCTTCCTCGAGGGAGTATGAGTGCCATGGTATGGCACGAGAGTTGAGGAGGGCCGTGACCGCCCTATAGTCCTCGGCGGTTTGCAGGGTCAAAGTGATCCCTAATTCGCTCTTTTGAGCCCTGACGTAGTTAATTTTTCGCTCCACGAGCGTCTTTGACAGGGGTTCCCATTGTGCCGCATCACGAATGATGATCGGCGGGGGCTTCTTTTTGCCGGCGACTGTGCGAGCCGCGGAGGGTGGGGTGACCTTAAGGGGGGCCCCATCGGCTTTTTTGGCCGCTTTTGGCGGCGGGAGTTCCTGGCTCTTGGAGGCTCCTGATGTCCTCCGCTGCCTTTTCAGGCCCTTCACTGAGAAGGCGAACTCCTCGTCTGAGGAGTCCGCAGTCTCGGTTAGGTCGGCCTTTTTCGGCACGGCCGGGGTGGGGGGGGTGGGCTCTGTGTCCATTGCGGATGAAGCCGCGGACTTTTTGTCCAGGTCGGATTTGGAGTCTTGCTCCATTTCCTCTACTTCCTCCACGGGGAGGAGACTGAATTTATTATTTCCGGTCGCGGTCGGGGACGGGGGGGGGGATTCTGGTGAGTCTCTCACCAGTGGCACCTTTTTATGGTGCGTGACAATTGGGGATGGTTTGGGTATGTCCCGAACCTGGTGGGGATTCTTCGTGGAGGACGAAGGAGAAATGTGTTGGCGTGCCTTCCAGTCCTTGAACGAGTTCCGAAAGGCCGCTGACTTGCGGAACTGCTCTAGCAGTTCCGCATCGGATGGGAGGGGGGCCATCTCACGGCAGGATGGCGGTTTCACGAAGCGGGGTGGGGGACCCCGCCCGAGGGGTGCACTCGGGCGGTACTAGAAGGGGTCCTAGGTCTCTCTCCTTCGAGCGGAGAGGTGTGTACCTGCGTCCCTACTACGTGGTGTGTGTAGCTCTTCCGGTGAGCGGTCTACTGCCAACCTTGTTTGGGCTAGTAGGTGTGTACCTAGCTTAATTACCTAACCGATACCCGGGGTTGGCGAGGGAAGCCCCCAAGGCCAGTGGTCCCGGGCCCAGCCTCGGTTCTTGCCGTTACCCTGAAGGGGTAAAGGCTAGTGCCAGGGTCCGCACTACGTCGGCGGAGCAACCCGTATTGGCGTAGAACACCTCAACACGATTACTCCTACCGGCGGCCTCCTCTGAAAGTGAGGACTTTCTCCACACGCTAAATGTGCGGGCAAACAAGACGCGGGACTAGTTTATTGCCAAGAAACAAGAACACGACCCGTGGCTCTAAAAAGAACTCACGTTCGTGGGCGACTCCTTGGCACGCCGACCTACTCGGTACAGTCGGTTGGTCGACGCGTCAATTAGTCGGAGCGCTAAGCGCTTTCCCGTCCCTGGAATAAGTCCCGTGAAGGGCAGGTATTCCAAACAGAATAAGTCCCGTGAAGGGCAGGAATTCTGTTTTCCCCGAAAGCCTCTGTTGTGAGTCAAGCAAGCTTGAAACTCAACAGTTGCCGAGAGTGTGCTGAGCGTCGAATCGCCCTCCCTGTCCTCTATTGTTCGTGACCGAGGTGACTCACAATAGCGAACCGGAACACAATAGCGACGAGCAACAATACCAGATTGACTACCTGAGTTCGGGAACGTGCCGCGACAACACGTCCGTTCACTCCGACAGCTAACCCAGTATGAAAATCGAGTCTGTAGATAGCGCTCTTTTATATTGTTGGCGTGGCAAATCGGGGCGCGGGGTGCGACGCGAGAGGGGCGACGGAGCGACGTCACACCGATGATAGCGCGCGCTTAGGTACTCTACAACTACATACAGAAAAGAGAGGTCTAAATGTTTAATTTTAAGAAAATTTATTAGGTATTTATATATTAGATATATATATATATATATATATATATATATATATTTTTTTTTTTTGTTAGAATACATAGATTGATTGTTTTCTTTCTTAAAAACTTAACAAAAAAAAAAAAACAACAAACAACAAACAACTTACGATTTAATAAAATATAAGTAGGTACCTAGGTACTTACATAGTCGGAAATAACATACGAATTTCCTCTATTTACACATACCTATCAAGATTACACCATTTAAGATAAGTATGTATATATATAATTTCATTTCATGCCCAGTCAGACCGAGATAATTTTTCAAAAAGAAACAAGTGTTTATATAGAATCGTTTGTGGCCCTGATAAGGGCCTTTTAAATAAAGTAGGTGAATTATTTTGTACAACAACGGTCGGTTGGTCGATTGGTCCGCGGTGGATGATGATGGCAAGCACCACGAAACACAATAGAACACAAGACACGACACATTGTTTACAATACAAATAACATGCACACTACAGTGATGCGACAACTTAAGCACGCTCGCCTCTGATCCTGCGCGCCAGTTGAATATCCTTCGGCATGATGGTGACGCGTTTAGCGTGGATCGCGCACAGGTTGGTGTCTTCGAAAAGGCCGACCAGGTAAGCCTCGCTAGCCTCCTGTAGAGCCATAACGGCGGAGCTCTGGAAACGCAAATCGGTCTTGAAGTCTTGAGCAATCTCACGGACGAGACGCTGGAAAGGCAGCTTGCGGATCAGCAGCTCGGTACTCTTCTGGTAACGACGGATCTCACGAAGGGCGACAGTGCCTGGCCTGTAACGATGGGGTTTCTTGACGCCGCCGGTCGCAGGTGCGCTCTTGCGAGCCGCCTTGGTGGCGAGCTGTTTTCGTGGTGCTTTACCACCGGTGGATTTACGAGCGGTTTGCTTGGTACGAGCCATTTTAAATAATGAAAATAAACAAATAGAACGAACGAACACGCGCGCGCGTACTGTCTGACTGACTGAACGTTAATGAATGCGAGCGGCGATCCGATAAAACGCGCTTTTATATCAGAGGACGCTGACGAGTACGCCATTTGTCCCTTTCAAAAATCTTTCGTCCCTCTCTATCACTGCTCAGTGGTTGCATACCGCCGCATACCGTAGTAAATAAATTTTATGAAATTTTACAGAAAACAATTATTATAATATGTATTATTTATCAATTATACTACATTTATATATTGTGTTATTAGTGATTATTATTATCAATTTTCAGGGATCGTGATCATTATGGAGGTGGCGGCTGATAACAACACACACACAGCCAGACAGCCAGCCAGCCAGCAAGCAGCTTTAAGGAGCAACGACGGCATGCAGCGCATCCGTCGTGTAAGTGCAGGTAAATTATATATATATATATTTCAATCATGTATTTACATGTATTTATTTATTTATTATTATTATAGTATACCTATAATAATAATAAATAAATAAAAAACAAAAAAATATGTACCTATCTAGATACGTATATCTATTCAACAACCTCTCAATTTCTAATATCAATGTAGGTCGTATATACATAATATGTTCACGCTCATTCATACTACGAGACAATTATTGTCACCAAGAAACTTATGTAATTCGGATAGATATTGTGGCCCTGACAAGGGCCTTTTGTTTATCGTTGTAAGTATCGTGTCGTGCACAAAATGCGCGCAGTTGCACGCGGCGGCGTCTACGACAAAATACTAAACTTCTCACTTGGAGCTGGTGTACTTGGTGACGGCCTTGGTGCCCTCACTGACAGCGTGCTTGGCGAGCTCTCCAGGAAGAAGTAGCCTAACGGACGTTTGCACCTCCCTCGACGTGATGGTGGATCTCTTGTTGTAGTGGGCCAGGCGAGAGGCTTCAGCGGCGATGCGCTCGAAAATGTCGTTCACGAACGAGTTCATGATGGACATAGCCTTGCTGGATATACCGGTGTCGGGGTGGACTTGCTTCAACACCTTATAGATGTAGATGGCATAGCTCTCCTTCCTCTTGTGCTTCTTCTTCCTTTTGTCCGTTTTGGAGATGTTCTTTTGGGCCTTGCCGGACTTCTTGGCGGCCTTTCCACTAGTCTTGGGCGGCATCGTAAATTTTCACTGAACACACAGCTCGACTCGCAGAAGCAAACAACAGGTTGACTGTGAATAATATTTCGGATTGCGTTTTGTATAGCCGTCTATGAAAGGAGCCGCAGCGATATGCGTTATTCATTCGACCAATCGTATCGCACGGTTGTATCCCCGCGTTAGCTGTCTTCCCCCCCCCCCCTCCATTCACCTCACTCCACCTTCCCTTCACCGTGGCGCACTCTGACTAAAATTAACTAATCATAATGCACGTGTGACGGAATATGCGTATAATAATATACATAGATACAAATAATTATGATTTAAACACATAAAAATAAAATAATATTAGGCGCACACACTCTATCGCAGTTCAGTTTTAACTTTCAACACTCAATTCATTTTATGGACCACGCCGGGCACAGCAGTTTGGTTAGAGAAGAGGAGGCCGCACTCAAAAGGTAATTTAGATCGACTATATACATATTTTAAATTAGTTACTTTTAACCAGTTGCAAGTGAGTGTATTGTATGCACCAATGTATGTAGTGGTCAAGTTGCAAGCATGATGCGAACGACGAATCCGCTATTATATATTACTTTTTTTTTTTTTTTTTTAATTTATATATTATATTGTGAGTATTTGACTAGATTAGAATCATTAGAAACATATGTAATCATTGAATCGTGTTGTGGCCCTGATAAGGGCCTTTTTATGTGCATCTTTCACATCGATCGACGTCAGTCCATATACGTGCCAGTTGTATATCATAATCGGTCGCTGCGTGCAAGATTGACACGTTGACACGGAAAAGATACACAGGAACGTTGATGGACTCACGCTTACGCCTTCTTCTCTGTCTTCTTGGGTAGCAGCACAGCCTGTATGTTGGGCAACACACCACCCTGGGCGATAGTGACGCCGGAGAGCAGTTTGTTCAACTCCTCGTCGTTGCGGATGGCCAGTTGCAGATGTCTAGGAATGATCCTAGTCTTCTTGTTGTCCCTCGCAGCGTTGCCGGCCAACTCGAGCACTTCAGCGGCGAGGTACTCCATGACCGCAGCCAAATAGACCGGAGCGCCAGCACCGACGCGCTCGGCATAGTTACCCTTGCGTAGGAGCCTGTGAATACGACCCACGGGGAACTGAAGTCCAGCACGGTTTGAACGGGACTTTGCCTTTCCCTTAACTTTGCCACCTTTGCCGCGTCCAGACATTGTCGAAATATGAATTAGCACGCAAGAGAAATAATAAGAGAGCGCGAACAACGTACGTCGTTCGAACTGCTAGTGGAATACAATAATAATCGCTTTGCGATACTTTTATACTCGGGTCGATGTAACGTAGGGGCACAATCGAGCATGACAAGAATATTCAGGAGTGGGGATGGAATGGAATTGAAGCGCGCGTGGTTTTTTTTTTTTTTCGCCTCTATACACAATACGATACACTCGATATCAACAGACTAAGTATAATTTGATTCGGATACATTACATCTCTCATACTCTCATTATTGTTTTATTGCAGGATAAGCGATGCGCGATTCGACGACGACGACGACGACGACGACGACGACGACGACGACGACGACAACGACGGCGGCGAAGCTCGAGATGAGGACCCCTCGACTATCGAGGAGTATGGACACTGGACACCACTTCATAGCGAGATGCAGATGCAGATCGATCGACGATCGGTAGATGGTACGTAAGTAAATAAATAAATTAATCAATAGACAAGCTAAAGATATGTAAGTACAGTACACATACAAAATACCTAGTGTGTGAAACAGAATAGAGTAGGTAGGTAGGTAGGTAGATATTTGTTTGTTCGATTGACATAGATATTGTAAGCAAAGAAACTGTGGTAAATTAGCACAGATTGATTTGTTAGCCCTGATAAGGACTGTTTTTGTTTTTAAAAAGGCGCGAAAGGGCGCGCGCTGATGCTGGTGGTATGGCGGCGTGTCGTTGTGTCTTCATTTGTCTCTCCCTCGTTAGCTTGTCGCCGCGGCGTGTGGCGCTGGACCAGATCGCTGCAATGGCGGAACACCAAACAGCCACCACCGGCTCGGCCGCGTTTCCCTCCAGGTCTTGTTTTTGTTGTTCTTGTTGTTGTCGTTGTCGCGATGCGGCAGAAGCGGCGTCGGCGGCTGCGTCGTCGTAGATGATGATGACGTTGACGACGACGACGACGACGACACTGACGCTGCAGCAGCAGTAGTAGCAACAACAACGTAATCGTTGACAACAGCGACGACGACCGAGTTTACTTCTTAGCCGCTGCGGCCTTTTTGGCTGCTGGCTTCTTGGGAGTGGCCGCAGCCTTCTTGGGTTTCGGTGCTTTCGGCTTCTTCGTGGGAGGCTTGGCGCTCTTCTTAGCCTTAGGCGCGGCCGCAGCCTTCGCCTTGGCCGGAGCGGCAGCTTTCTTAGCGGCGGGCTTCTTCTTTGCCGCTGCCGCCTTCTTGTCCTTCGCGGCCGATGCGGCCTTGCCCTTGGACGGAGAGGACGCGGACGAAGCGGCGCCGGAGGAGGCTCCCTTCTTAGATTTGGACGCGGCGGCGGCGGATCCCTTCTTCGCCTTAGCGGCGGACGACGCCCTGCCGCTCGACTTGGCCGCTGCCGGTTTCTTGGAAGATGAAGATTTAGATTCCAATTTGAACGAGCCGGACGCTCCTTTGCCCTTGGTCTGGATAAGGGCTCCCGATTCGACGGCGCTCTTCAGGTACTTCCTGATGAACGGCGCCAATTTCTCAGCGTCGACTTTGTATTGAGCCGCTATGTACTTCTTGATGGCTTGCAACGAAGATCCGCTACGTTCCTTCAACTCTTTGATGGCGTTGTTCACCATCTCCGAAGTCTTAGGGTGAGTAGGTTTCGCCTTTGCCTTCTTCACGCCACCCGCAGCCGAAGCCTTTGGCTGCTTCTTCGCCGGCGTCGCTGGCGCTGGTGCCTCGGATGCTACAGCTGTGTCTGCCATTTTTTTTTTTATTTTTATTTAAGTTATAACAAACTTCACAACAAACACTAACACAAGAATTACTAGTAAGTAAGCAAGTGAGTAGTAGAGTAGAGACGCGCACGCGTAACAAACAAACAAAATGTAGAGTAGATTCGTCTGAGATGTCGCTATCGTCGTCTATACATTTCGGACGAGCGTAGCAATACCGTAACGAGAACCGCGGTGCCGCGAGACGTTTTCTCATACGAGCACAACAAACTTTTCACTAACTAAGTTCGGGATATATTAATTTTTAATAGTATTATATTAATTATAATGAAATATTTATATGTACATTCAATATTTTTTAATTCAGCTACGATACCGCGCATTTTTCCAGGTCGCGTAGCGTAAGGATCGCAAGGTAGAGGCGTTTATTTTCGTAGTAATATATCGCGAGCAGGTCGGGTCCTGTTCAAAAGTGGTTTTTCTTTATAAAACGTATAATTATCTATGATTTGTGTCTGCACGTTGAAAGCGAAGATATTGAGCTTGTTTCGTGTCAATGTTTCGCATTTGTCTATCATAATTTTGACCATTTTAAAGCTTGTCAAGTCGAGGGTCGTAAAACACGAGCGAACCTCGACTCGCTACTGCACGTAACTCTCTGCGACGTTTGAGGTGTATCTGGGCATGGCCATTTGAGACTTTTTAAAAGTTATATATGTAAATTAATATATTATTATATAAATTATACATACAGTACCTACATAAAATGAAAAAATATGCACATGAGCGATCGGCGGCGCCGCCGCCGGCGTGACATAAAGAAAGAGCGTACCTACATTATACGTACACGTTCCGATACTGAGATCCACCTCGTAATAGGATTATATTACGTAATAAAATAAAATTTTAAAATTAAAAGATACCTATATAAATATAAAATTAAGATGTAGCGGTACATTATGTACTTAAAATATATTTCAAATTTTCAATATTCAATTTGGAGCCCTACGAATTGTAATGAACGTACACCTATACTATTATTGGTGTAGGTAGATAATAATGAGTGTTGCACTTAAGTACTTACTCATTTGTAACTTGAATAATTCAAACATCATTCATCTTATATAAGTAGGTAAAAAAATAAATAAAAAAAAATCGTGATAATGAATGTGGATTGGATAGGAAACGTTCCCGGTTCTCCCTAAATTCAATATAGATAGGTGTGTGTGTGTGTGTGTGTGTGTGTGCGTGCGTGTAAGTACCCATAGGACTTTGTTTTTTAAGATTAAGCCCAGGTCCAGGTATAGAGATAGACATCAGTTATAGTATCTTAGAAACAGTTATATATATATAAGAAAACGAAACATATGCGGCCCTGATAAGGGCCTTTTTTTTTTTGTTTTACACGGCGGCAGCCAGCCAGCATTGCACTGTGCTATAATGTACGTATGCGCAACGCCGTGTCTTCCCGCTGTTGTTAAGGAGAAAGAACAACATCTCTTAACCGCCAAAACCGTACAGGGTACGGCCCTGACGCTTCAGAGCGTAGACGACGTCCATGGCGGTGACGGTCTTCCTCTTGGCGTGCTCGGTGTATGTGACGGCATCGCGGATCACGTTCTCGAGGAATACCTTGAGCACACCGCGGGTCTCCTCGTATATCAAACCTGATATACGCTTGACACCACCTCTGCGAGCCAGACGACGGATGGCAGGCTTGGTGATACCCTGGATGTTATCACGGAGAACCTTCCTGTGACGCTTAGCTCCTCCTTTTCCAAGACCCTTTCCTCCCTTACCGCGACCGGTCATTGTTGTAGAGTATATTTAACAACAAACAAAATTAAAACGCGCGGGCGCAAACACACGAAACTTGTTAGCGGACGAAGAGCTTGTGCAGGAATAAAATCGAGTCTGTAGATAGCGCTCTTTTATATTGTTGGCGTGGCAAATCGGGGCGCGGGGTGCGACGCGAGAGGGGCGACGGAGCGACGTCACACCGATGATAGCGCGCGCTTAGGTACTCTACAACTACATACAGAAAAGAGAGGTCTAAATGTTTAATTTTAAGAAAATTTATTAGGTATTTATATATTAGATATATATATATATATATATATATATATATATATATATTTTTTTTTTTGTTAGAATACATAGATTGATTGTTTTCTTTCTTAAAAACTTAACAAAAAAAAAAAAACAACAAACAACAAACAACTTACGATTTAATAAAATATAAGTAGGTACCTAGGTACTTACATAGTCGGAAATAACATACGAATTTCCTCTATTTACACATACCTATCAAGATTACACCATTTAAGATAAGTATGTATATATATAATTTCATTTCATGCCCAGTCAGACCGAGATAATTTTTCAAAAAGAAACAAGTGTTTATATAGAATCGTTTGTGGCCCTGATAAGGGCCTTTTAAATAAAGTAGGTGAATTATTTTGTACAACAACGGTCGGTTGGTCGATTGGTCCGCGGTGGATGATGATGGCAAGCACCACGAAACACAATAGAACACAAGACACGACACATTGTTTACAATACAAATAACATGCACACTACAGTGATGCGACAACTTAAGCACGCTCGCCTCTGATCCTGCGCGCCAGTTGAATATCCTTCGGCATGATGGTGACGCGTTTAGCGTGGATCGCGCACAGGTTGGTGTCTTCGAAAAGGCCGACCAGGTAAGCCTCGCTAGCCTCCTGTAGAGCCATAACGGCGGAGCTCTGGAAACGCAAATCGGTCTTGAAGTCTTGAGCAATCTCACGGACGAGACGCTGGAAAGGCAGCTTGCGGATCAGCAGCTCGGTACTCTTCTGGTAACGACGGATCTCACGAAGGGCGACAGTGCCTGGCCTGTAACGATGGGGTTTCTTGACGCCGCCGGTCGCAGGTGCGCTCTTGCGAGCCGCCTTGGTGGCGAGCTGTTTTCGTGGTGCTTTACCACCGGTGGATTTACGAGCGGTTTGCTTGGTACGAGCCATTTTAAATAATGAAAATAAACAAATAGAACGAACGAACACGCGCGCGCGTACTGTCTGACTGACTGAACGTTAATGAATGCGAGCGGCGATCCGATAAAACGCGCTTTTATATCAGAGGACGCTGACGAGTACGCCATTTGTCCCTTTCAAAAATCTTTCGTCCCTCTCTATCACTGCTCAGTGGTTGCATACCGCCGCATACCGTAGTAAATAAATTTTATGAAATTTTACAGAAAACAATTATTATAATATGTATTATTTATCAATTATACTACATTTATATATTGTGTTATTAGTGATTATTATTATCAATTTTCAGGGATCGTGATCATTATGGGGGTGGCGGCTGATAACAACACACACACAGCCAGACAGCCAGCCAGCCAGCAAGCAGCTTTAAGGAGCAACGACGGCATGCAGCGCATCCGTCGTGTAAGTGCAGGTAAATTATATATATATATATTTCAATCATGTATTTACATGTATTTATTTATTTATTATTATTATAGTATACCTATAATAATAATAAATAAATAAAAAACAAAAAAATATGTACCTATCTAGATACGTATATCTATTCAACAACCTCTCAATTTCTAATATCAATGTAGGTCGTATATACATAATATGTTCACGCTCATTCATACTACGAGACAATTATTGTCACCAAGAAACTTATGTAATTCGGATAGATATTGTGGCCCTGACAAGGGCCTTTTGTTTATCGTTGTAAGTATCGTGTCGTGCACAAAATGCGCGCAGTTGCACGCGGCGGCGTCTACGACAAAATACTAAACTTCTCACTTGGAGCTGGTGTACTTGGTGACGGCCTTGGTGCCCTCACTGACAGCGTGCTTGGCGAGCTCTCCAGGAAGAAGTAGCCTAACGGACGTTTGCACCTCCCTCGACGTGATGGTGGATCTCTTGTTGTAGTGGGCCAGGCGAGAGGCTTCAGCGGCGATGCGCTCGAAAATGTCGTTCACGAACGAGTTCATGATGGACATAGCCTTGCTGGATATACCGGTGTCGGGGTGGACTTGCTTCAACACCTTATAGATGTAGATGGCATAGCTCTCCTTCCTCTTGTGCTTCTTCTTCCTTTTGTCCGTTTTGGAGATGTTCTTTTGGGCCTTGCCGGACTTCTTGGCGGCCTTTCCACTAGTCTTGGGCGGCATCGTAAATTTTCACTGAACACACAGCTCGACTCGCAGAAGCAAACAACAGGTTGACTGTGAATAATATTTCGGATTGCGTTTTGTATAGCCGTCTATGAAAGGAGCCGCAGCGATATGCGTTATTCATTCGACCAATCGTATCGCACGGTTGTATCCCCGCGTTAGCTGTCTTCCCCCCCCCCCCCTCCATTCACCTCACTCCACCTTCCCTTCACCGTGGCGCACTCTGACTAAAATTAACTAATCATAATGCACGTGTGACGGAATATGCGTATAATAATATACATAGATACAAATAATTATGATTTAAACACATAAAAATAAAATAATATTAGGCGCACACACTCTATCGCAGTTCAGTTTTAACTTTCAACACTCAATTCATTTTATGGACCACGCCGGGCACAGCAGTTTGGTTAGAGAAGAGGAGGCCGCACTCAAAAGGTAATTTAGATCGACTATATACATATTTTAAATTAGTTACTTTTAACCAGTTGCAAGTGAGTGTATTGTATGCACCAATGTATGTAGTGGTCAAGTTGCAAGCATGATGCGAACGACGAATCCGCTATTATATATTACTTTTTTTTTTTTTTTTTTAATTTATATATTATATTGTGAGTATTTGACTAGATTAGAATCATTAGAAACATATGTAATCATTGAATCGTGTTGTGGCCCTGATAAGGGCCTTTTTATGTGCATCTTTCACATCGATCGACGTCAGTCCATATACGTGCCAGTTGTATATCATAATCGGTCGCTGCGTGCAAGATTGACACGTTGACACGGAAAAGATACACAGGAACGTTGATGGACTCACGCTTACGCCTTCTTCTCTGTCTTCTTGGGTAGCAGCACAGCCTGTATGTTGGGCAACACACCACCCTGGGCGATAGTGACGCCGGAGAGCAGTTTGTTCAACTCCTCGTCGTTGCGGATGGCCAGTTGCAGATGTCTAGGAATGATCCTAGTCTTCTTGTTGTCCCTCGCAGCGTTGCCGGCCAACTCGAGCACTTCAGCGGCGAGGTACTCCATGACCGCAGCCAAATAGACCGGAGCGCCAGCACCGACGCGCTCGGCATAGTTACCCTTGCGTAGGAGCCTGTGAATACGACCCACGGGGAACTGAAGTCCAGCACGGTTTGAACGGGACTTTGCCTTTCCCTTAACTTTGCCACCTTTGCCGCGTCCAGACATTGTCGAAATATGAATTAGCACGCAAGAGAAATAATAAGAGAGCGCGAACAACGTACGTCGTTCGAACTGCTAGTGGAATACAATAATAATCGCTTTGCGATACTTTTATACTCGGGTCGATGTAACGTAGGGGCACAATCGAGCATGACAAGAATATTCAGGAGTGGGGATGGAATGGAATTGAAGCGCGCGTGGTTTTTTTTTTTTTTCGCCTCTATACACAATACGATACACTCGATATCAACAGACTAAGTATAATTTGATTCGGATACATTACATCTCTCATACTCTCATTATTGTTTTATTGCAGGATAAGCGATGCGCGATTCGACGACGACGACGACGACGACGACGACGACGACGACGACGACGACAACGACGGCGGCGAAGCTCGAGATGAGGACCCCTCGACTATCGAGGAGTATGGACACTGGACACCACTTCATAGCGAGATGCAGATGCAGATCGATCGACGATCGGTAGATGGTACGTAAGTAAATAAATAAATTAATCAATAGACAAGCTAAAGATATGTAAGTACAGTACACATACAAAATACCTAGTGTGTGAAACAGAATAGAGTAGGTAGGTAGGTAGGTAGATATTTGTTTGTTCGATTGACATAGATATTGTAAGCAAAGAAACTGTGGTAAATTAGCACAGATTGATTTGTTAGCCCTGATAAGGACTGTTTTTGTTTTTAAAAAGGCGCGAAAGGGCGCGCGCTGATGCTGGTGGTATGGCGGCGTGTCGTTGTGTCTTCATTTGTCTCTCCCTCGTTAGCTTGTCGCCGCGGCGTGTGGCGCTGGACCAGATCGCTGCAATGGCGGAACACCAAACAGCCACCACCGGCTCGGCCGCGTTTCCCTCCAGGTCTTGTTTTTGTTGTTCTTGTTGTTGTCGTTGTCGCGATGCGGCAGAAGCGGCGTCGGCGGCTGCGTCGTCGTAGATGATGATGACGTTGACGACGACGACGACGACGACACTGACGCTGCAGCAGCAGTAGTAGCAACAACAACGTAATCGTTGACAACAGCGACGACGACCGAGTTTACTTCTTAGCCGCTGCGGCCTTTTTGGCTGCTGGCTTCTTGGGAGTGGCCGCAGCCTTCTTGGGTTTCGGTGCTTTCGGCTTCTTCGTGGGAGGCTTGGCGCTCTTCTTAGCCTTAGGCGCGGCCGCAGCCTTCGCCTTGGCCGGAGCGGCAGCTTTCTTAGCGGCGGGCTTCTTCTTTGCCGCTGCCGCCTTCTTGTCCTTCGCGGCCGATGCGGCCTTGCCCTTGGACGGAGAGGACGCGGACGAAGCGGCGCCGGAGGAGGCTCCCTTCTTAGATTTGGACGCGGCGGCGGCGGATCCCTTCTTCGCCTTAGCGGCGGACGACGCCCTGCCGCTCGACTTGGCCGCTGCCGGTTTCTTGGAAGATGAAGATTTAGATTCCAATTTGAACGAGCCGGACGCTCCTTTGCCCTTGGTCTGGATAAGGGCTCCCGATTCGACGGCGCTCTTCAGGTACTTCCTGATGAACGGCGCCAATTTCTCAGCGTCGACTTTGTATTGAGCCGCTATGTACTTCTTGATGGCTTGCAACGAAGATCCGCTACGTTCCTTCAACTCTTTGATGGCGTTGTTCACCATCTCCGAAGTCTTAGGGTGAGTAGGTTTCGCCTTTGCCTTCTTCACGCCACCCGCAGCCGAAGCCTTTGGCTGCTTCTTCGCCGGCGTCGCTGGCGCTGGTGCCTCGGATGCTACAGCTGTGTCTGCCATTTTTTTTTTTATTTTTATTTAAGTTATAACAAACTTCACAACAAACACTAACACAAGAATTACTAGTAAGTAAGCAAGTGAGTAGTAGAGTAGAGACGCGCACGCGTAACAAACAAACAAAATGTAGAGTAGATTCGTCTGAGATGTCGCTATCGTCGTCTATACATTTCGGACGAGCGTAGCAATACCGTAACGAGAACCGCGGTGCCGCGAGACGTTTTCTCATACGAGCACAACAAACTTTTCACTAACTAAGTTCGGGATATATTAATTTTTAATAGTATTATATTAATTATAATGAAATATTTATATGTACATTCAATATTTTTTAATTCAGCTACGATACCGCGCATTTTTCCAGGTCGCGTAGCGTAAGGATCGCAAGGTAGAGGCGTTTATTTTCGTAGTAATATATCGCGAGCAGGTCGGGTCCTGTTCAAAAGTGGTTTTTCTTTATAAAACGTATAATTATCTATGATTTGTGTCTGCACGTTGAAAGCGAAGATATTGAGCTTGTTTCGTGTCAATGTTTCGCATTTGTCTATCATAATTTTGACCATTTTAAAGCTTGTCAAGTCGAGGGTCGTAAAACACGAGCGAACCTCGACTCGCTACTGCACGTAACTCTCTGCGACGTTTGAGGTGTATCTGGGCATGGCCATTTGAGACTTTTTAAAAGTTATATATGTAAATTAATATATTATTATATAAATTATACATACAGTACCTACATAAAATGAAAAAATATGCACATGAGCGATCGGCGGCGCCGCCGCCGGCGTGACATAAAGAAAGAGCGTACCTACATTATACGTACACGTTCCGATACTGAGATCCACCTCGTAATAGGATTATATTACGTAATAAAATAAAATTTTAAAATTAAAAGATACCTATATAAATATAAAATTAAGATGTAGCGGTACATTATGTACTTAAAATATATTTCAAATTTTCAATATTCAATTTGGAGCCCTACGAATTGTAATGAACGTACACCTATACTATTATTGGTGTAGGTAGATAATAATGAGTGTTGCACTTAAGTACTTACTCATTTGTAACTTGAATAATTCAAACATCATTCATCTTATATAAGTAGGTAAAAAAATAAATAAAAAAAAATCGTGATAATGAATGTGGATTGGATAGGAAACGTTCCCGGTTCTCCCTAAATTCAATATAGATAGGTGTGTGTGTGTGTGTGTGTGTGTGTGTGCGTGCGTGTAAGTACCCATAGGACTTTGTTTTTTAAGATTAAGCCCAGGTCCAGGTATAGAGATAGACATCAGTTATAGTATCTTAGAAACAGTTATATATATATAAGAAAACGAAACATATGCGGCCCTGATAAGGGCCTTTTTTTTTTTGTTTTACACGGCGGCAGCCAGCCAGCATTGCACTGTGCTATAATGTACGTATGCGCAACGCCGTGTCTTCCCGCTGTTGTTAAGGAGAAAGAACAACATCTCTTAACCGCCAAAACCGTACAGGGTACGGCCCTGACGCTTCAGAGCGTAGACGACGTCCATGGCGGTGACGGTCTTCCTCTTGGCGTGCTCGGTGTATGTGACGGCATCGCGGATCACGTTCTCGAGGAATACCTTGAGCACACCGCGGGTCTCCTCGTATATCAAACCTGATATACGCTTGACACCACCTCTGCGAGCCAGACGACGGATGGCAGGCTTGGTGATACCCTGGATGTTATCACGGAGAACCTTCCTGTGACGCTTAGCTCCTCCTTTTCCAAGACCCTTTCCTCCCTTACCGCGACCGGTCATTGTTGTAGAGTATATTTAACAACAAACAAAATTAAAACGCGCGGGCGCAAACACACGAAACTTGTTAGCGGACGAAGAGCTTGTGCAGGAATAAAATCGAGTCTGTAGATAGCGCTCTTTTATATTGTTGGCGTGGCAAATCGGGGCGCGGGGTGCGACGCGAGAGGGGCGACGGAGCGACGTCACACCGATGATAGCGCGCGCTTAGGTACTCTACAACTACATACAGAAAAGAGAGGTCTAAATGTTTAATTTTAAGAAAATTTATTAGGTATTTATATATTAGATATATATATATATATATATATATATATATATATATATATATATATATATATATTTTGTTAGAATACATAGATTGATTGTTTTCTTTCTTAAAAACTTAACAAAAAAAAAAAAACAACAAACAACAAACAACTTACGATTTAATAAAATATAAGTAGGTACCTAGGTACTTACATAGTCGGAAATAACATACGAATTTCCTCTATTTACACATACCTATCAAGATTACACCATTTAAGATAAGTATGTATATATATAATTTCATTTCATGCCCAGTCAGACCGAGATAATTTTTCAAAAAGAAACAAGTGTTTATATAGAATCGTTTGTGGCCCTGATAAGGGCCTTTTAAATAAAGTAGGTGAATTATTTTGTACAACAACGGTCGGTTGGTCGATTGGTCCGCGGTGGATGATGATGGCAAGCACCACGAAACACAATAGAACACAAGACACGACACATTGTTTACAATACAAATAACATGCACACTACAGTGATGCGACAACTTAAGCACGCTCGCCTCTGATCCTGCGCGCCAGTTGAATATCCTTCGGCATGATGGTGACGCGTTTAGCGTGGATCGCGCACAGGTTGGTGTCTTCGAAAAGGCCGACCAGGTAAGCCTCGCTAGCCTCCTGTAGAGCCATAACGGCGGAGCTCTGGAAACGCAAATCGGTCTTGAAGTCTTGAGCAATCTCACGGACGAGACGCTGGAAAGGCAGCTTGCGGATCAGCAGCTCGGTACTCTTCTGGTAACGACGGATCTCACGAAGGGCGACAGTGCCTGGCCTGTAACGATGGGGTTTCTTGACGCCGCCGGTCGCAGGTGCGCTCTTGCGAGCCGCCTTGGTGGCGAGCTGTTTTCGTGGTGCTTTACCACCGGTGGATTTACGAGCGGTTTGCTTGGTACGAGCCATTTTAAATAATGAAAATAAACAAATAGAACGAACGAACACGCGCGCGCGTACTGTCTGACTGACTGAACGTTAATGAATGCGAGCGGCGATCCGATAAAACGCGCTTTTATATCAGAGGACGCTGACGAGTACGCCATTTGTCCCTTTCAAAAATCTTTCGTCCCTCTCTATCACTGCTCAGTGGTTGCATACCGCCGCATACCGTAGTAAATAAATTTTATGAAATTTTACAGAAAACAATTATTATAATATGTATTATTTATCAATTATACTACATTTATATATTGTGTTATTAGTGATTATTATTATCAATTTTCAGGGATCGTGATCATTATGGAGGTGGCGGCTGATAACAACACACACACAGCCAGACAGCCAGCCAGCCAGCAAGCAGCTTTAAGGAGCAACGACGGCATGCAGCGCATCCGTCGTGTAAGTGCAGGTAAATTATATATATATATATTTCAATCATGTATTTACATGTATTTATTTATTTATTATTATTATAGTATACCTATAATAATAATAAATAAATAAAAAACAAAAAAATATGTACCTATCTAGATACGTATATCTATTCAACAACCTCTCAATTTCTAATATCAATGTAGGTCGTATATACATAATATGTTCACGCTCATTCATACTACGAGACAATTATTGTCACCAAGAAACTTATGTAATTCGGATAGATATTGTGGCCCTGACAAGGGCCTTTTGTTTATCGTTGTAAGTATCGTGTCGTGCACAAAATGCGCGCAGTTGCACGCGGCGGCGTCTACGACAAAATACTAAACTTCTCACTTGGAGCTGGTGTACTTGGTGACGGCCTTGGTGCCCTCACTGACAGCGTGCTTGGCGAGCTCTCCAGGAAGAAGTAGCCTAACGGACGTTTGCACCTCCCTCGACGTGATGGTGGATCTCTTGTTGTAGTGGGCCAGGCGAGAGGCTTCAGCGGCGATGCGCTCGAAAATGTCGTTCACGAACGAGTTCATGATGGACATAGCCTTGCTGGATATACCGGTGTCGGGGTGGACTTGCTTCAACACCTTATAGATGTAGATGGCATAGCTCTCCTTCCTCTTGTGCTTCTTCTTCCTTTTGTCCGTTTTGGAGATGTTCTTTTGGGCCTTGCCGGACTTCTTGGCGGCCTTTCCACTAGTCTTGGGCGGCATCGTAAATTTTCACTG
Organism: Acrobasis repandana; assembly: GCA_963576875.1. Lineage (NCBI taxonomy): Eukaryota > Metazoa > Arthropoda > Insecta > Lepidoptera > Pyralidae > Acrobasis > Acrobasis repandana. Next base: position 8,875,405 of record OY756240.1, read on the forward strand.
AACACACAGCTCGACTCGCAGAAGCAAACAACAGGTTGACTGTGAATAATATTTCGGATTGCGTTTTGTATAGCCGTCTATGAAAGGAGCCGCAGCGATATGCGTTATTCATTCGACCAATCGTATCGCACGGTTGTATCCCCGCGTTAGCTGTCTTCCCCCCCCCCCCCTCCATTCACCTCACTCCACCTTCCCTTCACCGTGGCGCACTCTGACTAAAATTAACTAATCATAATGCACGTGTGACGGAATATGCGTATAATAATATACATAGATACAAATAATTATGATTTAAACACATAAAAATAAAATAATATTAGGCGCACACACTCTATCGCAGTTCAGTTTTAACTTTCAACACTCAATTCATTTTATGGACCACGCCGGGCACAGCAGTTTGGTTAGAGAAGAGGAGGCCGCACTCAAAAGGTAATTTAGATCGACTATATACATATTTTAAATTAGTTACTTTTAACCAGTTGCAAGTGAGTGTATTGTATGCACCAATGTATGTAGTGGTCAAGTTGCAAGCATGATGCGAACGACGAATCCGCTATTATATATTACTTTTTTTTTTTTTTTTTTAATTTATATATTATATTGTGAGTATTTGACTAGATTAGAATCATTAGAAACATATGTAATCATTGAATCGTGTTGTGGCCCTGATAAGGGCCTTTTTATGTGCATCTTTCACATCGATCGACGTCAGTCCATATACGTGCCAGTTGTATATCATAATCGGTCGCTGCGTGCAAGATTGACACGTTGACACGGAAAAGATACACAGGAACGTTGATGGACTCACGCTTACGCCTTCTTCTCTGTCTTCTTGGGTAGCAGCACAGCCTGTATGTTGGGCAACACACCACCCTGGGCGATAGTGACGCCGGAGAGCAGTTTGTTCAACTCCTCGTCGTTGCGGATGGCCAGTTGCAGATGTCTAGGAATGATCCTAGTCTTCTTGTTGTCCCTCGCAGCGTTGCCGGCCAACTCGAGCACTTCAGCGGCGAGGTACTCCATGACCGCAGCCAAATAGACCGGAGCGCCAGCACCGACGCGCTCGGCATAGTTACCCTTGCGTAGGAGCCTGTGAATACGACCCACGGGGAACTGAAGTCCAGCACGGTTTGAACGGGACTTTGCCTTTCCCTTAACTTTGCCACCTTTGCCGCGTCCAGACATTGTCGAAATATGAATTAGCACGCAAGAGAAATAATAAGAGAGCGCGAACAACGTACGTCGTTCGAACTGCTAGTGGAATACAATAATAATCGCTTTGCGATACTTTTATACTCGGGTCGATGTAACGTAGGGGCACAATCGAGCATGACAAGAATATTCAGGAGTGGGGATGGAATGGAATTGAAGCGCGCGTGGTTTTTTTTTTTTTTCGCCTCTATACACAATACGATACACTCGATATCAACAGACTAAGTATAATTTGATTCGGATACATTACATCTCTCATACTCTCATTATTGTTTTATTGCAGGATAAGCGATGCGCGATTCGACGACGACGACGACGACGACGACGACGACGACGACAACGACGGCGGCGAAGCTCGAGATGAGGACCCCTCGACTATCGAGGAGTATGGACACTGGACACCACTTCATAGCGAGATGCAGATGCAGATCGATCGACGATCGGTAGATGGTACGTAAGTAAATAAATAAATTAATCAATAGACAAGCTAAAGATATGTAAGTACAGTACACATACAAAATACCTAGTGTGTGAAACAGAATAGAGTAGGTAGGTAGGTAGGTAGATATTTGTTTGTTCGATTGACATAGATATTGTAAGCAAAGAAACTGTGGTAAATTAGCACAGATTGATTTGTTAGCCCTGATAAGGACTGTTTTTGTTTTTAAAAAGGCGCGAAAGGGCGCGCGCTGATGCTGGTGGTATGGCGGCGTGTCGTTGTGTCTTCATTTGTCTCTCCCTCGTTAGCTTGTCGCCGCGGCGTGTGGCGCTGGACCAGATCGCTGCAATGGCGGAACACCAAACAGCCACCACCGGCTCGGCCGCGTTTCCCTCCAGGTCTTGTTTTTGTTGTTCTTGTTGTTGTCGTTGTCGCGATGCGGCAGAAGCGGCGTCGGCGGCTGCGTCGTCGTAGATGATGATGACGTTGACGACGACGACGACGACGACACTGACGCTGCAGCAGCAGTAGTAGCAACAACAACGTAATCGTTGACAACAGCGACGACGACCGAGTTTACTTCTTAGCCGCTGCGGCCTTTTTGGCTGCTGGCTTCTTGGGAGTGGCCGCAGCCTTCTTGGGTTTCGGTGCTTTCGGCTTCTTCGTGGGAGGCTTGGCGCTCTTCTTAGCCTTAGGCGCGGCCGCAGCCTTCGCCTTGGCCGGAGCGGCAGCTTTCTTAGCGGCGGGCTTCTTCTTTGCCTTCTTCTTCTTCTTTTTCTTTGGTCATTGTTGTAGAGTATATTTAACAACAAACAAAATTAAAACGCGCGGGCGCAAACACACGAAACTTGTTAGCGGACGAAGAGCTTGTGCAGGAATAAAATCGAGTCTGTAGATAGCGCTCTTTTATATTGTTGGCGTGGCAAATCGGGGCGCGGGGTGCGACGCGAGAGGGGCGACGGAGCGACGTCACACCGATGATAGCGCGCGCTTAGGTACTCTACAACTACATACAGAAAAGAGAGGTCTAAATGTTTAATTTTAAGAAAATTTATTAGGTATTTATATATTAGATTATATAGATTATATTTATATTTATTATATTTATTATTAGATTATATATATATATATATATATATATTTTTTTTTGTTAGAATACATAGATTGATTGTTTTCTTTCTTAAAAACTTAACAAAAAAAAAAAAACAACAAACAACAAACAACTTACGATTTAATAAAATATAAGTAGGTACCTAGGTACTTACATAGTCGGAAATAACATACGAATTTCCTCTATTTACACATACCTATCAAGATTACACCATTTAAGATAAGTATGTATATATATAATTTCATTTCATGCCCAGTCAGACCGAGATAATTTTTCAAAAAGAAACAAGTGTTTATATAGAATCGTTTGTGGCCCTGATAAGGGCCTTTTAAATAAAGTAGGTGAATTATTTTGTACAACAACGGTCGGTTGGTCGATTGGTCCGCGGTGGATGATGATGGCAAGCACCACGAAACACAATAGAACACAAGACACGACACATTGTTTACAATACAAATAACATGCACACTACAGTGATGCGACAACTTAAGCACGCTCGCCTCTGATCCTGCGCGCCAGTTGAATATCCTTCGGCATGATGGTGACGCGTTTAGCGTGGATCGCGCACAGGTTGGTGTCTTCGAAAAGGCCGACCAGGTAAGCCTCGCTAGCCTCCTGTAGAGCCATAACGGCGGAGCTCTGGAAACGCAAATCGGTCTTGAAGTCTTGAGCAATCTCACGGACGAGACGCTGGAAAGGCAGCTTGCGGATCAGCAGCTCGGTACTCTTCTGGTAACGACGGATCTCACGAAGGGCGACAGTGCCTGGCCTGTAACGATGGGGTTTCTTGACGCCGCCGGTCGCAGGTGCGCTCTTGCGAGCCGCCTTGGTGGCGAGCTGTTTTCGTGGTGCTTTACCACCGGTGGATTTACGAGCGGTTTGCTTGGTACGAGCCATTTTAAATAATGAAAATAAACAAATAGAACGAACGAACACGCGCGCGCGTACTGTCTGACTGACTGAACGTTAATGAATGCGAGCGGCGATCCGATAAAACGCGCTTTTATATCAGAGGACGCTGACGAGTACGCCATTTGTCCCTTTCAAAAATCTTTCGTCCCTCTCTATCACTGCTCAGTGGTTGCATACCGCCGCATACCGTAGTAAATAAATTTTATGAAATTTTACAGAAAACAATTATTATAATATGTATTATTTATCAATTATACTACATTTATATATTGTGTTATTAGTGATTATTATTATCAATTTTCAGGGATCGTGATCATTATGGAGGTGGCGGCTGATAACAACACACACACAGCCAGACAGCCAGCCAGCAAGCAGCTTTAAGGAGCAACGACGGCATGCAGCGCATCCGTCGTGTAAGTGCAGGTAAATTATATATATATATATTTCAATCATGTATTTACATGTATTTATTTATTTATTATTATTATAGTATACCTATAATAATAATAAATAAATAAAAAACAAAAAAATATGTACCTATCTAGATACGTATATCTATTCAACAACCTCTCAATTTCTAATATCAATGTAGGTCGTATATACATAATATGTTCACGCTCATTCATACTACGAGACAATTATTGTCACCAAGAAACTTATGTAATTCGGATAGATATTGTGGCCCTGACAAGGGCCTTTTGTTTATCGTTGTAAGTATCGTGTCGTGCACAAAATGCGCGCAGTTGCACGCGGCGGCGTCTACGACAAAATACTAAACTTCTCACTTGGAGCTGGTGTACTTGGTGACGGCCTTGGTGCCCTCACTGACAGCGTGCTTGGCGAGCTCTCCAGGAAGAAGTAGCCTAACGGACGTTTGCACCTCCCTCGACGTGATGGTGGATCTCTTGTTGTAGTGGGCCAGGCGAGAGGCTTCAGCGGCGATGCGCTCGAAAATGTCGTTCACGAACGAGTTCATGATGGACATAGCCTTGCTGGATATACCGGTGTCGGGGTGGACTTGCTTCAACACCTTATAGATGTAGATGGCATAGCTCTCCTTCCTCTTGTGCTTCTTCTTCCTTTTGTCCGTTTTGGAGATGTTCTTTTGGGCCTTGCCGGACTTCTTGGCGGCCTTTCCACTAGTCTTGGGCGGCATCGTAAATTTTCACTGAACACACAGCTCGACTCGCAGAAGCAAACAACAGGTTGACTGTGAATACTTCTTCAAGGGCTCTTCTCTACCTCCGCCTTTCGGCAGAAGCGGGGTTGCTGCTCAGGATTGTGATCCTCTTCAGCGACTTGCTACCGCCGCCTGCATCTACAGGCGGGTCACTGGGTGTGGCCGTAGCGGCCACGTCAAGTCCTCCTAGTCCTGGGGGTTCTGGTCAGGCACCACTGCTTGGGCGGCGCCTTTTTCAGGTGGCAACGGGATGATGGCATCTCTGGGCGAAGGCCTGTACTCGCTGTCTGGCGGGCGGGCGTGCAGAGGCGCGATCCCCCTAAGGTGGGGGTGCGCCGAGCGGTCCGCCTTTGAGTACATAGCCGTCGCCAAGCGGGAGACGAAGGCGTCCAGGCCTTCCCACTCCAGGTCTCGGTGGATGACGGCATTCCTCACGTAACGCGGGGCCCCGACGGCTGCTCGGAGACTGAGGTTTTCTTGGGCTCGGAGCCGACGCTTGTTGGTCTCCGAGCAAAATGCGTACCACGCAGGGGCCGCGTATGTGAGGCGGGATCTCACGTAAGTTTTGTAGATCCCGAGCCGCGTCCGTAGAGGGAGGCTGGAGGAAAGCACCGGACGGAGCTTCTCCCGGGCGATCTTTGCTGTTGCCACCGTCCCGTCGACGTGGTCCTTCAAGCGTAGGCGCCTGTCGATATGTACCCCCAGGTACTTGACGTGCTGCTGCCACGGTATGTCTTCCCCGAAGAGTTTCAAGGGCGGCGGCGGGTTGGTGCGTCCCGATATGAGTGCCTGCGTCTTGCCGACGTTCACCGACAACCTCCATTTGGAGAGCCAGTCAGGCAGGGCATCTAGGGTCGTTTGGAGCTTCTTCGTGGCGTGCTTCGCGTTCATGCTGGTCGTAAAGAACGCAGCGTCGTCCGCGAAGAGCGCCAGTTGGGCCTGACCGGCCACGGGGATGTCGTCGGTGTACCAGGCGTAGCACGCAGGCGACAAGCAGCTTCCTTGGGGAACACCAGCCCGCACTGGGCGTTCTGACGATAAGGCGTCTTCGACCGCCACCCTTATCTTCCTGTCTTCGAGGAAGGAGGCCACAATCCTGAGCAGTCTTTTAGGCATTGGCGTTCCAGACATCTTGTATAGCAGCCCCTCGTGCCATACTCTGTCGAACGCCTTTTCGTTGTCAAGGAGCACCACAGCCAAGTGCTCCTTGCTATTGGTTGCCGCCGAGATCTTGTGAAGTAGTCTGGCTATCTGGAGCGTCGTTGAATGTTCTGGCCGAAACCCAAACTGCTCCGCACGTGGTGGGATGTGCGGGAGCAGCAGGCCGAGTAGGAGTTTCTCGAACACCTTCGAGAGCGCACTAAGAAGTGTGATGGGCCGGTAGCTTTCAGGCTTCTGCAGGTTCTTGCCCGGCTTGGGTAGCATAATGACCCGGCCGGTTTTCCATTCCTGTGGGTAGTGGCCCGAGCGCAGGATGCCATTGAAGAGGCGCGTCACCGCCGTTATAAACACCGGCGGGAGGTGGCGGAGCGCCTCGTTCGTGACGTTGTCTGCGCCCGGGGCTTTCCTTGGCTTCAGGTTCCGGATCACTCGCTTGACCTGGCCAGGCGTGAAGAACACTGCATCTTCCTCTTCTGGTACCGGCTCCGCGAGATAGTCCCGAAGGTGTTCGACGACCATCTTGTGGTGGTCGTGATCGGCCACTGGGTTCGGCGTGAATTGACGCTCCAGATGTTCCGCGAAGATCTCGGCGCGATCTTCAGCTTTGAATCGTGGGAGGCCATCGGCTGCCAGCAGGGGGCGGACGGGTTGAGGCTCGCCCGATAGCTGCCGGCAAAGGCGGTGAACGGAGGGGATATCACCGCCCACCGAGAGTAGGTGGTTCTCCCACGATTTGGCTGCGTGCTGGTTGAGGCGGTCCTTGATGGTCTCCACCAGCTTGTTGAGCTCAGTCTTGGTGGCGGGGCAGCGGGTGTTCTGCCACTGCCGCCGCAACCGCCTCTTTTGGGCCAACAATTTATTAATGTCGGCGGGCAGGGGGTTCGGTCTTTTTGTGGCCGAACTCGGGCGTTTTGCGGCATCAAGGGCGGCGCGGATGCAGCGGGTAATGGCACTCGCTGCCTGCTCAACTTCTTCGCCGGTGGAGACCCGCTTGAAAGCGACCCTAGTCCTGTCGCTCTCAAGCGCTTCCTCGTAGGTTGCCCAGCAGGTTGTGGATGCTCTGCTGGGCAGCGAGACCCTCGCCGGGAGGTCCTGAAGGACGAGAAGAACTGGTCTGTGGTCTGACGGCAGGTCCAATAAGACTTCTTGTCTCGGCGGTGTTCGTAGGCCCCTGTAGGCCACAATGTCGATGATGTCGGGCTCGCCCAACGGGCCGTAGTGAGTAGGCTCGTCGGGGCCCATCAGCTCGTAGTCGTGGGCTACAGAGTCTTGGTGGAGGAGTCGCCCGCGAGGGCACACCCTCGTGGAGTTCCAAATTGTATGCTTGGCGTTGAAATCGCCGGCCACTATGGTCGGCGTGGGGTCCTGCAGGAGCGAGCGCAGCTCGCGGGGGTCCAGCTTCTGAGAGCCGGGTGGCACATAAGTGGCAAAAAGGCGCAGCTCCTGGCCGGCGACACTGACTAATACGCCAAGCGCGTACATAGTCTGGAACTCCTTATGTGGAATGGCCTGGTGGACGACATTTCTCTTCACGAACACCGCGAGTCCTCTGTAGGACATGCCGTTGACGGGGCTCCTCTCGTCCTTACGGTAGCAAAAGTACCCGGGGATCTCGTATCTGTCAGACACCCCGAGGTGGGTCTCGCTGACCAGCATCACGTCGACACGCTGCTGTCGAAGGAAATTCGTCAGCAGGTGTTTTTTCCTTTTTAGGGTTTCTGCGTTCCAATGCACTATTCTCAGAGGGCCGTAATCCATATTAGAGGGAATGGTTTGGGGCACCTCTGAGAAGACCCGTGGCAGCCAGCTGGTCAGGGGTCATGGCCGCCAGGGATTGGAACGCCTGGAACAATAGGTGCAGCTGTTCCGTGGGTAGCTGCGGGGCTTGCGGCTGTGGGGCCTGGGGGGCCGGGGCCGGGGGGGCTTGAGGCTGGCGATCTTCGAGGGGGGCAGGAGCGGAGCTCCCGGCGGTTGCCTTTTTCTTCTTCTTCTTTCTTCTGGGTTTTGGGAGCTCGTCTCCCCTGGCCGTGGGGGCGTTGGCGGGGGCCATCAAGGAGGCCCCTGCCGTTTCCTCCGTGGCCGGGCGCGGCGTTGGAGCGGAGCCCGTGCGTGCCACCGGGCCGGCGCGTTTGTTCCTTGCCTCCTTCTTAAATACGGGGCAAGAGGTGTTGTTGGCGGGGTGCGGGCCCCCGCAGTTGGCGCAGGTAGCGGGCTGGTCCTTTGGGCGGTCGCAGTCGGCCGCCTTGTGGGAGCCTCCGCATCGCACGCATGCGATCGGCCGGTGGCAGTTGACCGATGAGTGCCGGAAAAGTTGGCACCTATGGCATTGGGCGGGCCCCTGTTTGCCGCGCCAGGGCTCCACTTTGACCCCAGGCATAAATAGGAGCTCGGTGATCCCGAAGATCGCCTGGGAATTCTCTGCTCTTTTTATGAGGCAGAAGAAGATGCACCCGGGCCGATCTCCCCTGCCCCGGATGCCCTTGATGGCCTCTGCCTCATGGCCTATTTGGGCGAGGGCGTCCTTGATGTCGCCCTCGTTGGTGTTGGCCGGTAGTCCTCTGATGGCCACCTTCAGCTGGCGCTCGGCCGGGAGGGAATAACAGAACCAGCTGACGCCGGCTTCTGCTTCTAGGCTCGTCAGGTATCGCTGGACGAGCCGGTACTCCTGCTCGTCAGCTGGGGTGAAATTGACCCCCCGGCCGAGGGGGCGGGCGGATGGGGTGCGCCCCAGTATGCGGGCTAGCTCCCGGAAGTGCATGGCCCAATCCGGGAGATGCTCCACCACGATCCGCGGGTACTTGTGAGTCTTGGGGGCCGCTGCGCGTTGTTGCGCGGGTCCGGTTTGTTGGGGCTGGGTTGAGGGCGCCCCTCCCGATGGTCCAGGAGTGGATTGCGGGTGCGGGGGGCGTACGGCTGGCTGAGTTGCGGCTGTCCCCGAACTAGGCGGTGCAGCTCGTGCGACAGGTGCTGCCGCCGTAGTGACGGGCCTTGATGCGGCGGACATGGCTACGCCCGCGGTTATGCGCGCGAACGAGGGCGCCGGCGCACTGTAGGGTGCGGGCGGGCGCGCGGGCGGGGCCGCAGCACCGGGCTGCGGCGCGCGGCGCGGGTCGACCCCTGTGTGGGAGACCACGGGTTGCGGGCGCATGACGGGCGCCGCCGCAGCACCGGGCTGCGGCGCACGGCGCGGGTCAACCCCTGCGGGGGGAGCCGCGGCTGCGGAGCGCGGTACGGACGTTGCCGCAGCACCGGGCTGCGGCACGCGGCGCACTGGAACCCCAGCGGGGGGGGCTGCGCTGTGCAGGCGGGGCGCGCCAGACACGGTTAACGACGCGGAGGCCACCTGGGCCCGCGCCACCGGAGGCGCTTGGGTGGAGGGGACGCTCCTTTTTGAACGGAAGTCCCTCTGGGGCAGTGGGATGCCCGTGGGTCGGGGCGCCGGTTTTCTTGGTGCGGCGGCCGTGAGGGCGGACAGGTCCGCCGGTGGATCCAGGTTCGTCAGGTCCGGAAGCGAACCGGAAGTTGACGAGGCAGCAGATGAGGCCGAGGCGTGGGAAGATGTCTCTTCCTCCTGTAGGACGTCAAGGGCGCGAGGCTTCTTGACGTCGGCGGTCTGGTCTCTATCTGGGCTTCGGGCTCGCTTCAGGAGCGAGGCCAAGATTCTCCTCTTCGGCGTTCCGACGGGTGGGAGGGTGATAATCCCTCGTCTCGCAAAATCGAGCGCGGTGACGTCATCCATTGTGGGCGACGTCCCCCTCAGCTCGTTGTCCTGCAGTCGCAGGTATATCGCCATCCACCGGGTTAGGCCCTCAGACAGGGTCCCGGTGGCGGCGATCCTCCCCAACATGACAATATCCCGCTCATACCAACCCCTTGGCGAGAGCCGCGGGGCCGGCGCGGGGGCTGCGTCGGGGGTCGCATACACAGCGGGGGTGGCAGGTGAGGCGGGGCGCTCGGGTCCGGCCGCCGTCTCGTCCTCCTCTTGGATGGGGTCCATTCCGGACCCCGAAAAGCAGCGTGGGCGGGGAGTTGCCTCAAGCAGCCACTCAGGCCGCAGGCCGACTACCCTAACCCCTTTTCGCCGGTGAGACCCGCTGGTGGGAGGCCGGCTACTAAGGGGAGGTGGGAAAATCAGACCAACGACCCGGGCACGATTTCCGCTTGAGGCTATCCCTGCCTGCGCAAAACTTGCGTAGGGGCCGGGCACTGTGGCTCCTTGCGAAGCAACGGTGTCGCGGCGTGCGGAAATGTTGGTTGGCTCGTACTTGGGAATGTAGTTTGGTAACACGTAGGCAACTGACAATCCTCTGACTGTGAATAATATTTCGGATTGCGTTTTGTATAGCCGTCTATGAAAGGAGCCGCAGCGATATGCGTTATTCATTCGACCAATCGTATCGCACGGTTGTATCCCCGCGTTAGCTGTCTTCCCCCCCCCCCTCCATTCACCTCACTCCACCTTCCCTTCACCGTGGCGCACTCTGACTAAAATTAACTAATCATAATGCACGTGTGACGGAATATGCGTATAATAATATACATAGATACAAATAATTATGATTTAAACACATAAAAATAAAATAATATTAGGCGCACACACTCTATCGCAGTTCAGTTTTAACTTTCAACACTCAATTCATTTTATGGACCACGCCGGGCACAGCAGTTTGGTTAGAGAAGAGGAGGCCGCACTCAAAAGGTAATTTAGATCGACTATATACATATTTTAAATTAGTTACTTTTAACCAGTTGCAAGTGAGTGTATTGTATGCACCAATGTATGTAGTGGTCAAGTTGCAAGCATGATGCGAACGACGAATCCGCTATTATATATTACTTTTTTTTTTTTTTTTTTAATTTATATATTATATTGTGAGTATTTGACTAGATTAGAATCATTAGAAACATATGTAATCATTGAATCGTGTTGTGGCCCTGATAAGGGCCTTTTTATGTGCATCTTTCACATCGATCGACGTCAGTCCATATACGTGCCAGTTGTATATCATAATCGGTCGCTGCGTGCAAGATTGACACGTTGACACGGAAAAGATACACAGGAACGTTGATGGACTCACGCTTACGCCTTCTTCTCTGTCTTCTTGGGTAGCAGCACAGCCTGTATGTTGGGCAACACACCACCCTGGGCGATAGTGACGCCGGAGAGCAGTTTGTTCAACTCCTCGTCGTTGCGGATGGCCAGTTGCAGATGTCTAGGAATGATCCTAGTCTTCTTGTTGTCCCTCGCAGCGTTGCCGGCCAACTCGAGCACTTCAGCGGCGAGGTACTCCATGACCGCAGCCAAATAGACCGGAGCGCCAGCACCGACGCGCTCGGCATAGTTACCCTTGCGTAGGAGCCTGTGAATACGACCCACGGGGAACTGAAGTCCAGCACGGTTTGAACGGGACTTTGCCTTTCCCTTAACTTTGCCACCTTTGCCGCGTCCAGACATTGTCGAAATATGAATTAGCACGCAAGAGAAATAATAAGAGAGCGCGAACAACGTACGTCGTTCGAACTGCTAGTGGAATACAATAATAATCGCTTTGCGATACTTTTATACTCGGGTCGATGTAACGTAGGGGCACAATCGAGCATGACAAGAATATTCAGGAGTGGGGATGGAATGGAATTGAAGCGCGCGTGGTTTTTTTTTTTTTTCGCCTCTATACACAATACGATACACTCGATATCAACAGACTAAGTATAATTTGATTCGGATACATTACATCTCTCATACTCTCATTATTGTTTTATTGCAGGATAAGCGATGCGCGATTCGACGACGACGACGACGACGACGACGACGACGACGACGACAACGACGGCGGCGAAGCTCGAGATGAGGACCCCTCGACTATCGAGGAGTATGGACACTGGACACCACTTCATAGCGAGATGCAGATGCAGATCGATCGACGATCGGTAGATGGTACGTAAGTAAATAAATAAATTAATCAATAGACAAGCTAAAGATATGTAAGTACAGTACACATACAAAATACCTAGTGTGTGAAACAGAATAGAGTAGGTAGGTAGGTAGGTAGATATTTGTTTGTTCGATTGACATAGATATTGTAAGCAAAGAAACTGTGGTAAATTAGCACAGATTGATTTGTTAGCCCTGATAAGGACTGTTTTTGTTTTTAAAAAGGCGCGAAAGGGCGCGCGCTGATGCTGGTGGTATGGCGGCGTGTCGTTGTGTCTTCATTTGTCTCTCCCTCGTTAGCTTGTCGCCGCGGCGTGTGGCGCTGGACCAGATCGCTGCAATGGCGGAACACCAAACAGCCACCACCGGCTCGGCCGCGTTTCCCTCCAGGTCTTGTTTTTGTTGTTCTTGTTGTTGTCGTTGTCGCGATGCGGCAGAAGCGGCGTCGGCGGCTGCGTCGTCGTAGATGATGATGACGTTGACGACGACGACGACGACGACACTGACGCTGCAGCAGCAGTAGTAGCAACAACAACGTAATCGTTGACAACAGCGACGACGACCGAGTTTACTTCTTAGCCGCTGCGGCCTTTTTGGCTGCTGGCTTCTTGGGAGTGGCCGCAGCCTTCTTGGGTTTCGGTGCTTTCGGCTTCTTCGTGGGAGGCTTGGCGCTCTTCTTAGCCTTAGGCGCGGCCGCAGCCTTCGCCTTGGCCGGAGCGGCAGCTTTCTTAGCGGCGGGCTTCTTCTTTGCCGCTGCCGCCTTCTTGTCCTTCGCGGCCGATGCGGCCTTGCCCTTGGACGGAGAGGACGCGGACGAAGCGGCGCCGGAGGAGGCTCCCTTCTTAGATTTGGACGCGGCGGCGGCGGATCCCTTCTTCGCCTTAGCGGCGGACGACGCCCTGCCGCTCGACTTGGCCGCTGCCGGTTTCTTGGAAGATGAAGATTTAGATTCCAATTTGAACGAGCCGGACGCTCCTTTGCCCTTGGTCTGGATAAGGGCTCCCGATTCGACGGCGCTCTTCAGGTACTTCCTGATGAACGGCGCCAATTTCTCAGCGTCGACTTTGTATTGAGCCGCTATGTACTTCTTGATGGCTTGCAACGAAGATCCGCTACGTTCCTTCAACTCTTTGATGGCGTTGTTCACCATCTCCGAAGTCTTAGGGTGAGTAGGTTTCGCCTTTGCCTTCTTCACGCCACCCGCAGCCGAAGCCTTTGGCTGCTTCTTCGCCGGCGTCGCTGGCGCTGGTGCCTCGGATGCTACAGCTGTGTCTGCCATTTTTTTTTTTATTTTTATTTAAGTTATAACAAACTTCACAACAAACACTAACACAAGAATTACTAGTAAGTAAGCAAGTGAGTAGTAGAGTAGAGACGCGCACGCGTAACAAACAAACAAAATGTAGAGTAGATTCGTCTGAGATGTCGCTATCGTCGTCTATACATTTCGGACGAGCGTAGCAATACCGTAACGAGAACCGCGGTGCCGCGAGACGTTTTCTCATACGAGCACAACAAACTTTTCACTAACTAAGTTCGGGATATATTAATTTTTAATAGTATTATATTAATTATAATGAAATATTTATATGTACATTCAATATTTTTTAATTCAGCTACGATACCGCGCATTTTTCCAGGTCGCGTAGCGTAAGGATCGCAAGGTAGAGGCGTTTATTTTCGTAGTAATATATCGCGAGCAGGTCGGGTCCTGTTCAAAAGTGGTTTTTCTTTATAAAACGTATAATTATCTATGATTTGTGTCTGCACGTTGAAAGCGAAGATATTGAGCTTGTTTCGTGTCAATGTTTCGCATTTGTCTATCATAATTTTGACCATTTTAAAGCTTGTCAAGTCGAGGGTCGTAAAACACGAGCGAACCTCGACTCGCTACTGCACGTAACTCTCTGCGACGTTTGAGGTGTATCTGGGCATGGCCATTTGAGACTTTTTAAAAGTTATATATGTAAATTAATATATTATTATATAAATTATACATACAGTACCTACATAAAATGAAAAAATATGCACATGAGCGATCGGCGGCGCCGCCGCCGGCGTGACATAAAGAAAGAGCGTACCTACATTATACGTACACGTTCCGATACTGAGATCCACCTCGTAATAGGATTATATTACGTAATAAAATAAAATTTTAAAATTAAAAGATACCTATATAAATATAAAATTAAGATGTAGCGGTACATTATGTACTTAAAATATATTTCAAATTTTCAATATTCAATTTGGAGCCCTACGAATTGTAATGAACGTACACCTATACTATTATTGGTGTAGGTAGATAATAATGAGTGTTGCACTTAAGTACTTACTCATTTGTAACTTGAATAATTCAAACATCATTCATCTTATATAAGTAGGTAAAAAAATAAATAAAAAAAAATCGTGATAATGAATGTGGATTGGATAGGAAACGTTCCCGGTTCTCCCTAAATTCAATATAGATAGGTGTGTGTGTGTGTGTGTGTGTGTGTGCGTGCGTGTAAGTACCCATAGGACTTTGTTTTTTAAGATTAAGCCCAGGTCCAGGTATAGAGATAGACATCAGTTATAGTATCTTAGAAACAGTTATATATATATAAGAAAACGAAACATATGCGGCCCTGATAAGGGCCTTTTTTTTTTTGTTTTACACGGCGGCAGCCAGCCAGCATTGCACTGTGCTATAATGTACGTATGCGCAACGCCGTGTCTTCCCGCTGTTGTTAAGGAGAAAGAACAACATCTCTTAACCGCCAAAACCGTACAGGGTACGGCCCTGACGCTTCAGAGCGTAGACGACGTCCATGGCGGTGACGGTCTTCCTCTTGGCGTGCTCGGTGTATGTGACGGCATCGCGGATCACGTTCTCGAGGAATACCTTGAGCACACCGCGGGTCTCCTCGTATATCAAACCTGATATACGCTTGACACCACCTCTGCGAGCCAGACGACGGATGGCAGGCTTGGTGATACCCTGGATGTTATCACGGAGAACCTTCCTGTGACGCTTAGCTCCTCCTTTTCCAAGACCCTTTCCTCCCTTACCGCGACCGGTCATTGTTGTAGAGTATATTTAACAACAAACAAAATTAAAACGCGCGGGCGCAAACACACGAAACTTGTTAGCGGACGAAGAGCTTGTGCAGGAATAAAATCGAGTCTTTTTTTTTTTTTTTTTAGGATTGACATATATAGGTTGCCTCAGACGGCATATCCTACTCCACCGGACAAGGTTTGAGGAGCGGGCCAAGGGCCCGGCTTCCTATATTTATATACTACTAGCAACAGCGCAAAGGGCTCCCAAGGGGGAAACCTCGGCTTTGGGCGTGCTAGGGGGTATGGCAAAATTTTGGGGTGCTGCAACACCCATGTTTTGCCTGAAGGGCCGAAGCTACGGTTGCCAGAAGGGCCTAATCAGGACGCAAATCGTCCAGGTGCCGCCGGGCGGTACCTAGTAAACGAGCTAATGTTTCTACGCCTATGCACTCGATTCCGGCGAATGCGGGGGGGACGGATCGCGTGGGAACTCTGGCTACTCGGAGCCGCAGAGTTATCGAATTTGACCATGTCAGCCGTCATTTGGTCATCGGGATCGGTAAGAACATGCCTCGGACGTCTGCCGGTGAGTCTACGAGGGTTATGTTCAGGGGTATAGTTAGCTGCCTCTCTAACTAAACGGTTCGGGTGGTTTGTTGCTTTATCAAAGTGGCGTACGGACGCTTCTTTCATAAAGTGTTTAATAGATGGGAGTTCTAGATCGCGATGGAGGTCGCTGTTCCGAGCTAGCAATGGAGCATTGGTAGCTCTGCGAACGAAGCGGTTTTGGACTCTTTGGAGTTTTAAGATGTTGGATGGAGCAGCGTGTGCAAAAACTACGCTTGCATATGTAAGAACTGGGCGAACGCAAAGTTTGAAAAGAGTTAACTTGTTGCCAAGAGAAAACTTTTCGTTGCGTATCATGGGATTTAAGCGGCTCAAGTAAAACGATGCGGTGTTGCATACATTTTTAATGTGCTGCTTGAAGGTCAATCGGCTGTCGAAGGTGACACCCAGGTACTTGGCCGTCTTGGTCCAAGGAATGGGTTTACCGAATAGGGAGATTTGCCTTATGGGCTCGGGTCGATGTTGGGGGTTGTTCTGAGGTCGTCGCGCACCTTGGTGATCCTTCGTAAAGTAAACTGCGTTACTTTTCTCAGGGTTCACCTCGATACGCCACTTCCTGAACCACTCGCCTAGCGCGTCGACTGCTCTTTGGAGTCGCGTACCTATGGTTTTAACCTGGGTGGCAGAGCAATAGAGGGCTGTGTCGTCGGCGAATAGAGCCAACTCCACGCCTTGGGTCCGCGGAATGTCACTAGTGTATAGTGAGTAGAGTATGGGAGAGAGAACAGAGCCTTGCGGAACTCCGGCTCTTATGGGGCGGGGCTGAGAGAGGCACCCTTCATATCTGTAGCGAAAGGTTCGGTTCGACAGGAAGTTTCGTATGATGTGCACGAAACTGTCCGGCAGTCCCATGTTTGCAAGCTTGAAGAGCAAGCCTGCGTGCCAGACTTTGTCGAAGGCTTTCGCGACGTCAAAGAAGAGCGCCCCCGTACGGCGGCCCCATCGACGGAGTTTGAGAATGTGCTCCGTGAAGCGGTGCACTTGATGAACGGAGGAGTGTTTGGGGCGAAAACCAAACTGTTCATCGGGAATGAGTGGTCTCTGGGATAACTGAAGGTATTCCCTGAGTCGTATGGCAATAATCCTTTCATATATCTTTCCCAAGCAGCTCAGAAGGCTGATAGGTCGATATGATGTCGGATTTTTCAGGTCTTTACCTGGTTTGGGAATGCCTATGACTGTTGCGTGTTTCCAGGCATCTGGAAATGTGCAATTTGCCAGGCAGGCATTAAATATGCTGACTAGGAGGAGGAGGAGGGTCTGTGGTAGGCGTTTGAGGATGCCAGTGGAGATACCGTCAGCACCGGGTGCTTTCCGGTTTTTTAAAGATTTGATGATCGATTGAACTTCTTCAACCGTCGTCGGGGCTAGAGGGGTCTCGGGAGGAATCGTGGCAGATGCGGCGAGCCGTTCTGCATGCGATTCAATCTCACGGAGATGGACGGGGTCTACTGGCTCACGACTAGGAGAGCATTGGCTCTCCAGGCTGTCTGCTAGGCATTCAGCTTTTTCGTCATCATCGAAGGCGATGGAGCCGTCTTCCCTGTTAAGGGGAGGGGTAGAGGAGATGTAGTCAGTCTTAAGGGATTTCGCTACACGCCAGTAAGCTGTGTGCGATGGTGAGATTTCAGAGAGAAGAGTACCCCAGCGTTCGTCCCTAAGTTCCGCTATTCTTTCTCTAACTCGCCGTTGGAGATAGCGTAGGTTGGAGCGGGCTTCTTCAGTCGGGTAGAGGTCGTGCAGTCTAGCTGCGGCTCTCTTTTCTGTCATCAGCCGTCGCATATCCTCGGGCAGTTCGAACCTATGGGTAGGATCCATAGATGGGACCTGCCGAGAGCAGTCCTTTATGGCTGCTTGCAGATGGCTGGTGAGAGATGAGATTGCCAAGTCTGTTTCGTCAGTGGTGGTCAACCTATCGGGAATAGAGTTCAAGTGCGGGGAGGACTGGTCGAGTACTCTTGCGAGTTTCTTCCAGTCCGTTACTGTCCTTGTGTGGATTGTGCGTCCGTCGTCTGTCGGTCCTAATTGGAGTACTACTGGTCGGTGGTCGGAGTCAATGTCCGGGTACACTTCTGCTGAACATACCTGAAGGGTAATGTTCTTTAGTAGTGCTATGTCGAGAACGCTGGGGTTCCCTCCTTGTTCGGAGTTGGGGTATCGGGTAGGCGCCAAGGTGGCTACAACGTCAAAGTCTAGCTCGTCTGTAAGACGCTCTAGTCTCTTTCCGTTGGGCGAGTTAGTCACGGAGTGCCATCTAATGGATTTGCTATTGAGATCGCCCGCCAAAATGGTGGAGTTTCCTATAGCAAATAGGGTTTCTAAGTCTTCACGTAGCAATGTTTTATTGCCCGGTAGATATACGGAGGCTATGTTTATCGGCGAATGACCGGTCATCGCAACGCGTAGGAGGCAGCATTCGATATTTTCGAGAGACGGAGGGTCTAGTTGTACGCAATGTAGAGACCTTTTGTAATAGATCAGAGTACCGCCTTTTGCGGTGTCTGTTCTATCATTGCGAATGATGTTGTAGTTCGCAATACGCGGGTTGCGTTGGTGAGGTTTCAAAAAGGTCTCCTGCGCTAGAAAAATGTCTACTTGGTGATCTACCAAGAATTGGGAGATCAGTAGTTTCTTTTCTTTGAAGGCCCCGTTTGCGTTAAAGTACGCTAGGGTTAACGATCGCGGTTTATGTCTCTGATTGAGACTACCCATAATTAAGGCTGACGTGGTCTGACCGTTGACGCGACGGCCTTTATGCGCTCTATTTCAGAGCGATAACGCTGGAGGGTGCGCATCAGTCGGAAGCCGCACTCGCCGGCTTCAATGATGGCATGGCCTATCTCGGCTAGCTTGTCGAGATCCACCGTTTGGATCACGTCAAGCGCTACAGCGATGGCTTGGTCATCGCTGACCCCTGATTGCACTGCGGCCCCCCTCGAGGGCGCGGAGTGCGTTTCTGGGGCGGCAACGGCCGCCTGGCTTCCTTGTCTAAAGGAAGCCCAAGTGCTCACCGAGGGTGAGGGCACAAGGGGCTGCCTTTGAGACGGCTGAGAGACCGATTGTCTCTGCCTCATCGGAGGGAAGTCAGCTTCGTTGCTGAGAGTCGGGGGGGTACGGGGGGTTTTCCTCGCAGTCTGGCTGCGGGTAACCGGTCTGCGGTTGTTGACCGGAAGGGGACGTTTTGCGGCCTGCGGTGCTTTGGGACAGCCCCTCCAGTTGGCGGGGTGGTTCCCTCCGCAGAGAACACAGGCGGGCTCGCCCTCGGACTCTCGGGTCCTTTGGCACTCGGAGGTGTGGTGGTCTCCGGTGCATTTCACACATCTGGGCTTGGCATGGCAATTTCTTGCCGAATGCCCATAAAATTGGCAGTTGTGACACTGACCAATTCCCTTGCGTCTATGAGGGGGCTCTACTTTAAAATCGGTCAGTCCGGCGACCGATTTAACTTTGAAGATCTTTTTGCCCTCTTGGGACTTGTCTAAGATGACAAGTACCATGGGGAGTGGGGCCTTTTCCCTACCTTTGTACATCCTGTGTACTTCTCTTATTGGGAGGTTTTCAGCCTCCAATGTCTCCCTAACGAAGTCTGTTGAGACTTGTTGTGGGATCGGGCGAATGACTACCCGGAGGAGTTTGTCTTCCTCGAGGGAGTATGAGTGCCATGGTATGGCACGAGAGTTGAGGAGGGCCGTGACCGCCCTATAGTCCTCGGCGGTTTGCAGGGTCAAGGTGATCCCTAATTCGCTCTTTTGAGCCCTGACGTAGTTAATTTTTCGCTCCACGAGCGTCTTTGACAGGGGTTCCCATTGTGCCGCATCACGAATGATGATCGGCGGGGGCTTCTTTTTGCCGGCGACTGTGCGAGCCGCGGAGGGTGGGGTGACCTTAAGGGGGGCCCCATCGGCTTTTTTGGCCGCTTTTGGCGGCGGGAGTTCCTGGCTCTTGGAGGCTCCTGATGTCCTCCGCTGCCTTTTCAGGCCCTTCACTGAGAAGGCGAACTCCTCGTCTGAGGAGTCCGCAGTCTCGGTTAGGTCGGCCTTTTTCGACACGGCCGGGGTGGGGGGGGTGGGCTCTGTGTCCATTGCGGATGAAGCCGCGGACTTTTTGCCCAGGTCGGATTTGAGGGATTTGGAGTCTTGCTCCATTTCCTCTACTTCCTCCACGGGGAGGAGACTGAATTTATTATTTCCGGTCGCGGTCGGGGACGGGGGGGGGGATTCTGGTGAGTCTCTCACCAGTGGCACCTTTTTATGGTGCGTGACAATTGGGGATGGTTTGGGTATGTCCCGAACCTGGTGAGGATTCTTCGTGGAGGAAAATCGAGTCTGTAGATAGCGCTCTTTTATATTGTTGGCGTGGCAAATCGGGGCGCGGGGTGCGACGCGAGAGGGGCGACGGAGCGACGTCACACCGATGATAGCGCGCGCTTAGGTACTCTACAACTACATACAGAAAAGAGAGGTCTAAATGTTTAATTTTAAGAAAATTTATTAGGTATTTATATATTAGATATATATATATATATATATATATATATATATATTTTTTTTTGTTAGAATACATAGATTGATTGTTTTCTTTCTTAAAAACTTAACAAAAAAAAAAAAAAAACAACAAACAACTTACGATTTAATAAAATATAAGTAGGTACCTAGGTACTTACATAGTCGGAAATAACATACGAATTTCCTCTATTTACACATACCTATCAAGATTACACCATTTAAGATAAGTATGTATATATATAATTTCATTTCATGCCCAGTCAGACCGAGATAATTTTTCAAAAAGAAACAAGTGTTTATATAGAATCGTTTGTGGCCCTGATAAGGGCCTTTTAAATAAAGTAGGTGAATTATTTTGTACAACAACGGTCGGTTGGTCGATTGGTCCGCGGTGGATGATGATGGCAAGCACCACGAAACACAATAGAACACAAGACACGACACATTGTTTACAATACAAATAACATGCACACTACAGTGATGCGACAACTTAAGCACGCTCGCCTCTGATCCTGCGCGCCAGTTGAATATCCTTCGGCATGATGGTGACGCGTTTAGCGTGGATCGCGCACAGGTTGGTGTCTTCGAAAAGGCCGACCAGGTAAGCCTCGCTAGCCTCCTGTAGAGCCATAACGGCGGAGCTCTGGAAACGCAAATCGGTCTTGAAGTCTTGAGCAATCTCACGGACGAGACGCTGGAAAGGCAGCTTGCGGATCAGCAGCTCGGTACTCTTCTGGTAACGACGGATCTCACGAAGGGCGACAGTGCCTGGCCTGTAACGATGGGGTTTCTTGACGCCGCCGGTCGCAGGTGCGCTCTTGCGAGCCGCCTTGGTGGCGAGCTGTTTTCGTGGTGCTTTACCACCGGTGGATTTACGAGCGGTTTGCTTGGTACGAGCCATTTTAAATAATGAAAATAAACAAATAGAACGAACGAACACGCGCGCGCGTACTGTCTGACTGACTGAACGTTAATGAATGCGAGCGGCGATCCGATAAAACGCGCTTTTATATCAGAGGACGCTGACGAGTACGCCATTTGTCCCTTTCAAAAATCTTTCGTCCCTCTCTATCACTGCTCAGTGGTTGCATACCGCCGCATACCGTAGTAAATAAATTTTATGAAATTTTACAGAAAACAATTATTATAATATGTATTATTTATCAATTATACTACATTTATATATTGTGTTATTAGTGATTATTATTATCAATTTTCAGGGATCGTGATCATTATGGAGGTGGCGGCTGATAACAACACACACACAGCCAGACAGCCAGCCAGCAAGCAGCTTTAAGGAGCAACGACGGCATGCAGCGCATCCGTCGTGTAAGTGCAGGTAAATTATATATATATATATATATATATATATATATATATATATATATATATATATATATATATATATATATATATATATATATATATATATATATATATATATATATATATTTCAATCATGTATTTACATGTATTTATTTATTTATTATTATTATAGTATACCTATAATAATAATAAATAAATAAAAAACAAAAAAATATGTACCTATCTAGATACGTATATCTATTCAACAACCTCTCAATTTCTAATATCAATGTAGGTCGTATATACATAATATGTTCACGCTCATTCATACTACGAGACAATTATTGTCACCAAGAAACTTATGTAATTCGGATAGATATTGTGGCCCTGACAAGGGCCTTTTGTTTATCGTTGTAAGTATCGTGTCGTGCACAAAATGCGCGCAGTTGCACGCGGCGGCGTCTACGACAAAATACTAAACTTCTCACTTGGAGCTGGTGTACTTGGTGACGGCCTTGGTGCCCTCACTGACAGCGTGCTTGGCGAGCTCTCCAGGAAGAAGTAGCCTAACGGACGTTTGCACCTCCCTCGACGTGATGGTGGATCTCTTGTTGTAGTGGGCCAGGCGAGAGGCTTCAGCGGCGATGCGCTCGAAAATGTCGTTCACGAACGAGTTCATGATGGACATAGCCTTGCTGGATATACCGGTGTCGGGGTGGACTTGCTTCAACACCTTATAGATGTAGATGGCATAGCTCTCCTTCCTCTTGTGCTTCTTCTTCCTTTTGTCCGTTTTGGAGATGTTCTTTTGGGCCTTGCCGGACTTCTTGGCGGCCTTTCCACTAGTCTTGGGCGGCATCGTAAATTTTCACTGAACACACAGCTCGACTCGCAGAAGCAAACAACAGGTTGACTGTGAATAATATTTCGGATTGCGTTTTGTATAGCCGTCTATGAAAGGAGCCGCAGCGATATGCGTTATTCATTCGACCAATCGTATCGCACGGTTGTATCCCCGCGTTAGCTGTCTTCCCCCCCCCCCCTCCCCCCCCCCCTCCATTCACCTCACTCCACCTTCCCTTCACCGTGGCGCACTCTGACTAAAATTAACTAATCATAATGCACGTGTGACGGAATATGCGTATAATAATATACATAGATACAAATAATTATGATTTAAACACATAAAAATAAAATAATATTAGGCGCACACACTCTATCGCAGTTCAGTTTTAACTTTCAACACTCAATTCATTTTATGGACCACGCCGGGCACAGCAGTTTGGTTAGAGAAGAGGAGGCCGCACTCAAAAGGTAATTTAGATCGACTATATACATATTTTAAATTAGTTACTTTTAACCAGTTGCAAGTGAGTGTATTGTATGCACCAATGTATGTAGTGGTCAAGTTGCAAGCATGATGCGAACGACGAATCCGCTATTATATATTACTTTTTTTTTTTTTTTTTTAATTTATATATTATATTGTGAGTATTTGACTAGATTAGAATCATTAGAAACATATGTAATCATTGAATCGTGTTGTGGCCCTGATAAGGGCCTTTTTATGTGCATCTTTCACATCGATCGACGTCAGTCCATATACGTGCCAGTTGTATATCATAATCGGTCGCTGCGTGCAAGATTGACACGTTGACACGGAAAAGATACACAGGAACGTTGATGGACTCACGCTTACGCCTTCTTCTCTGTCTTCTTGGGTAGCAGCACAGCCTGTATGTTGGGCAACACACCACCCTGGGCGATAGTGACGCCGGAGAGCAGTTTGTTCAACTCCTCGTCGTTGCGGATGGCCAGTTGCAGATGTCTAGGAATGATCCTAGTCTTCTTGTTGTCCCTCGCAGCGTTGCCGGCCAACTCGAGCACTTCAGCGGCGAGGTACTCCATGACCGCAGCCAAATAGACCGGAGCGCCAGCACCGACGCGCTCGGCATAGTTACCCTTGCGTAGGAGCCTGTGAATACGACCCACGGGGAACTGAAGTCCAGCACGGTTTGAACGGGACTTTGCCTTTCCCTTAACTTTGCCACCTTTGCCGCGTCCAGACATTGTCGAAATATGAATTAGCACGCAAGAGAAATAATAAGAGAGCGCGAACAACGTACGTCGTTCGAACTGCTAGTGGAATACAATAATAATTTTTTTTTTTTTTTTTAGGATTGACATATATAGGTTGCCTCAGACGGCATATCCTACTCCACCGGACAAGGTTTGAGGAGCGGGCCAAGGGCCCGTCTTCCTATATTTATATACTACTAGCAACAGCGCAAAGGGCTCCCAAGGGGGAAACCTCGGCTTTGGGCGTGCTAGGGGGTATGGCAAAATTTTGGGGTGCTGCAACACCCATGTTTTGCCTAAAGGGCCGAAGCTACGGTTGCCAGAAGGGCCTAATCAGGACGCAAATCGTCCAGGTGCCGCCGGGCGGTACCTAGTAAACGAGCTAATGTTTCTACGCCTATGCACTCGATTCCGGCGAATGCGGGGGGGACGGATCGCGTGACTCTGGCTACTCGGAGCCGCAGAGTTATCGAATTTGACCATGTCAGCCGTCATTTGGTCATCGGGATCGGTAAGAACATGCCTCGGACGTCTGCCGGTGAGTCTACGAGGGTTATGTTCAGGGGTATAGTTAGCTGCCTCTCTAACTAAACGGTTCGGGTGGTTTGTTGCTTTATCAAAGTGGCGTACGGACGCTTCTTTCATAAAGTGTTTAATAGATGGGAGTTCTAGATCGCGATGGAGGTCGCTGTTCCGAGCTAGCAATGGAGCATTGGTAGCTCTGCGAACGAAGCGGTTTTGGACTCTTTGGAGTTTTAAGATGTTGGATGGAGCAGCGTGTGCAAAAACTACGCTTGCATATGTAAGAACTGGGCGAACGCAAAGTTTGAAAAGAGTTAACTTGTTGCCAAGAGAAAACTTTTCGTTGCGTATCATGGGATTTAAGCGGCTCAAGTAAAACGATGCGGTGTTGCATACATTTTTAATGTGCTGCTTGAAGGTCAATCGGCTGTCGAAGGTGACACCCAGGTACTTGGCCGTCTTGGTCCAAGGAATGGGTTTACCGAATAGGGAGATTTGCCTTATGGGCTCGGGTCGATGTTGGGGGTTGTTCTGAGGTCGTCGCGCACCTTGGTGATCCTTCGTAAAGTAAACTGCGTTACTTTTCTCAGGGTTCACCTCGATACGCCACTTCCTGAACCACTCGCCTAGCGCGTCGACTGCTCTTTGGAGTCGCGTACCTATGGTTTTAACCTGGGTGGCAGAGCAATAGAGGGCTGTGTCGTCGGCGAATAGAGCCAACTCCACGCCTTGGGTCCGCGGAATGTCACTAGTGTATAGTGAGTAGAGTATGGGAGAGAGAACAGAGCCTTGCGGAACTCCGGCTCTTATGGGGCGGGGCTGAGAGAGGCACCCTTCATATCTGTAGCGAAAGGTTCGGTTCGACAGGAAGTTTCGTATGATGTGCACGAAACTGTCCGGCAGTCCCATGTTTGCAAGCTTGAAGAGCAAGCCTGCGTGCCAGACTTTGTCGAAGGCTTTCGCGACGTCAAAGAAGAGCGCCCCCGTACGGCGGCCCCATCGACGGAGTTTGAGAATGTGCTCCGTGAAGCGGTGCACTTGATGAACGGAGGAGTGTTTGGGGCGAAAACCAAACTGTTCATCGGGAATGAGTGGTCTCTGGGATAACTGAAGGTATTCCCTGAGTCGTATGGCAATAATCCTTTCATATATCTTTCCCAAGCAGCTCAGAAGGCTGATAGGTCGATATGATGTCGGATTTTTCAGGTCTTTACCTGGTTTGGGAATGCCTATGACTGTTGCGTGTTTCCAGGCATCTGGAAATGTGCAATTTGCCAGGCAGGCATTAAATATGCTGACTAGGAGGAGGAGGAGGGTCTGTGGTAGGCGTTTGAGGATGCCAGTGGAGATACCGTCAGCACCGGGTGCTTTCCGGTTTTTTAAAGATTTGATGATCGATTGAACTTCTTCAACCGTCGTCGGGGCTAGAGGGGTCTCGGGAGGAATCGTGGCAGATGCGGCGAGCCGTTCTGCATGCGATTCAATCTCACGGAGATGGACGGGGTCTACTGGCTCACGACTAGGAGAGCATTGGCTCTCCAGGCTGTCTGCTAGGCATTCAGCTTTTTCGTCATCATCGAAGGCGATGGAGCCGTCTTCCCTGATAAGGGGAGGGGTAGAGGAGATGTAGTCAGTCTTAAGGGATTTCGCTACACGCCAGTAAGCTGTGTGCGATGGTGAGATTTCAGAGAGAAGAGTACCCCAGCGTTCGTCCCTAAGTTCCGCTATTCTTTCTCTAACTCGCCGTTGGAGATAGCGTAGGTTGGAGCGGGCTTCTTCAGTCGGGTAGAGGTCGTGCAGTCTAGCTGCGGCTCTCTTTTCTGTCATCAGCCGTCGCATATCCTCGGGCAGTTCGAACCTATGGGTAGGATCCATAGATGGGACCTGCCGAGAGCAGTCCTTTATGGCTGCTTGCAGATGGCTGGTGAGAGATGAGATTGCCAAGTCTGTTTCGTCAGTGGTGGTCAACCTATCGGGAATAGAGTTCAAGTGCGGGGAGGACTGGTCGAGTACTCTTGCGAGTTTCTTCCAGTCCGTTACTGTCCTTGTGTGGATTGTGCGTCCGTCGTCTGTCGGTCCTAATTGGAGTACTACTGGTCGGTGGTCGGAGTCAATGTCCGGGTACACTTCTGCTGAACATACCTGAAGGGTAATGTTCTTTAGTAGTGCTATGTCGAGAACGCTGGGGTTCCCTCCTTGTTCGGAGTTGGGGTATCGGGTAGGCGCCAAGGTGGCTACAACGTCAAAGTCTAGCTCGTCTGTAAGACGCTCTAGTCTCTTTCCGTTGGGCGAGTTAGTCACGGAGTGCCATCTAATGGATTTGCTATTGAGATCGCCCGCCAAAATGGTGGAGTTTCCTATAGCAAATAGGGTTTCTAAGTCTTCACGTAGCAATGTTTTATTGCCCGGTAGATATACGGAGGCTATGTTTATCGGCGAATGACCGGTCATCGCAACGCGTAGAAGGCAGCATTCGATATTTTCGAGAGACGGAGGGTCTAGTTGTACGCAATGTAGAGACCTTTTGTAATAGATCAGAGTACCGCCTTTTGCGGTGTCTGTTCTATCATTGCGAATGATGTTGTAGTTCGCAATACGCGGGTTGCGTTGGTGAGGTTTCAAAAAGGTCTCCTGCGCTAGAAAAATGTCTACTTGGTGATCTACCAAGAATTGGGAGATCAGTAGTTTCTTTTCTTTGAAGGCCCCGTTTGCGTTAAAGTACGCTAGGGTTAACGATCGCGGTTTATGTCTCTGATTGAGACTACCCATAATTAAGGCTGACGTGGTCTGACCGTTGACGCGACGGCCTTTATGCGCTCTATTTCAGAGCGATAACGCTGGAGGGTGCGCATCAGTCGGAAGCCGCACTCGCCGGCTTCAATGATGGCATGGCCTATCTCGGCTAGCTTGTCGAGATCCACCGTTTGGATCACGTCAAGCGCTACAGCGATGGCTTGGTCATCGCTGACCCCTGATTGCACTGCGGCCCCCCTCGAGGGCGCGGAGTGCGTTTCTGGGGCGGCAACGGCCGCCTGGCTTCCTTGTCTAAAGGAAGCCCAAGTGCTCACCGAGGGTGAGGGCACAAGGGGCTGCCTTTGAGACGGCTGAGAGACCGATTGTCTCTGCCTCATCGGAGGGAAGTCAGCTTCGTTGCTGAGAGTCGGGGGGGTACGGGGGGTTTTCCTCGCAGTCTGGCTGCGGGTAACCGGTCTGCGGTTGTTGACCGGAAGGGGACGTTTTGCGGCCTGCGGTGCTTTGGGACAGCCCCTCCAGTTGGCGGGGTGGTTCCCTCCGCAGAGAACACAGGCGGGCTCGCCCTCGGACTCTCGGGTCCTTTGGCACTCGGAGGTGTGGTGGTCTCCGGTGCATTTCACACATCTGGGCTTGGCATGGCAATTTCTTGCCGAAAGCCCATAAAATTGGCAGTTGTGACACTGACCAATTCCCTTGCGTCTATGAGGGGGCTCTACTTTAAAATCGGTCAGTCCGGCGACCGATTTAACTTTGAAGATCTTTTTGCCCTCTTGGGACTTGTCTAAGATGACAAGTACCATGGGGAGTGGGGCCTTTTCCCTACCTTTGTACATCCTGTGTACTTCTCTTATTGGGAGGTTTTCAGCCTCCAATGTCTCCCTAACGAAGTCTGTTGAGACTTGTTGTGGGATCGGGCGAATGACTACCCGGAGGAGTTTGTCTTCCTCGAGGGAGTATGAGTGCCATGGTATGGCACGAGAGTTGAGGAGGGCCGTGACCGCCCTATAGTCCTCGGCGGTTTGCAGGGTCAAGGTGATCCCTAATTCGCTCTTTTGAGCCCTGACGTAGTTAATTTTTCGCTCCACGAGCGTCTTTGACAGGGGTTCCCATTGTGCCGCATCACGAATGATGATCGGCGGGGGCTTCTTTTTGCCGGCGACTGTGCGAGCCGCGGAGGGTGGGGTGACCTTAAGGGGGGCCCCATCGGCTTTTTTGGCCGCTTTTGGCGGCGGGAGTTCCTGGCTCTTGGAGGCTCCTGATGTCCTCCGCTGCCTTTTCAGGCCCTTCACTGAGAAGGCGAACTCCTCGTCTGAGGAGTCCGCAGTCTCGGTTAGGTCGGCCTTTTTCGGCACGGCCGGGGTGGGGGGGGTGGGCTCTGTGTCCATTGCGGATGAAGCCGCGGACTTTTTGCCCAGGTCGGATTTGAGGGATTTGGAGTCTTGCTCCATTTCCTCTACTTCCTCCACGGGGAGGAGACTGAATTTATTATTTCCGGTCGCGGTCGGGGACGGGGGGGGGGATTCTGGTGAGTCTCTCACCAGTGGCACCTTTTTATGGTGCGTGACAATTGGGGATGGTTTGGGAATGTCCCGAACCTGGTGAGGATTCTTCGTGGAGGACGAAGAAGGAGAAATGTGTTGGCGTGCCTTCCAGTCCTTGAACGAGTTCCGAAAGGCCGCTGACTTGCGGAACTGCTCTAGCAGTTCCGCATCGGATGGGGGGGGGGCCATCTCACGGCAGGATGGCGGTTTCACGAAGCGGGGTGGGGGACCCCGCCCGAGGGGTGCACTCGGGCGGTACTAGAAGGGGTCCTAGGTCTCTCTCCTTCGAGCGGAGAGGTGTGTACCTGCGTCCCTACTACGTGGTGTGTGTAGCTCTTCCGGTGAGCGGTCTACTGCCAACCTTGTTTGGGCTAGTAGGTGTGTACCTAGCTTAACTACCTAACCGATACCCGGGGTTGGCGAGGGAAGCCCCCAAGGCCAGTGGTCCCGGGCCCAGCCTCGGTTCTTGCCGTTACCCTGAAGGGGTAAAGGCTAGTGCCAGGGTCCGCACTACGTCGGCGGAGCAACCCGTATTGGCGTAGAACACCTCAACACGATTACTCCTACCGGCGGCCTCCTCTGAAAGTGAGGACTTTCTCCACACGCTAAATGTGCGGGCAAACAAGACGCGGGACTAGTTTATTGCCAAGAAACAAGAACACGACCCGTGGCTCTAAAAAGAACTCACGTTCGTGGGCGACTCCTTGGCACGCCGACCTACTCGGTACAGTCGGTTGGTCGACGCGTCAATTAGTCGGAGCGCTAAGCGCTTTCCCGTCCCTGGAATAAGTCCCGTGAAGGGCAGGTATTCCAAACAGAATAAGTCCACCTGACTACCTGAGTTCGGGAACGTGCCGCGACAACACGTCCGTTCTCCTTTTCCAAGACCCTTTCCTCCCTTACCGCGACCGGTCATTGTTGTAGAGTATATTTAACAACAAACAAAATTAAAACGCGCGGGCGCAAACACACGAAACTTGTTAGCGGACGAAGAGCTTGTGCAGGAATAAAATCGAGTCTGTAGATAGCGCTCTTTTATATTGTTGGCGTGGCAAATCGGGGCGCGGGGTGCGACGCGAGAGGGGCGACGGAGCGACGTCACACCGATGATAGCGCGCGCTTAGGTACTCTACAACTACATACAGAAAAGAGAGGTCTAAATGTTTAATTTTAAGAAAATTTATTAGGTATTTATATATTAGATATATATATATATATATATATATTTTTTTGTTAGAATACATAGATTGATTGTTTTCTTTCTTAAAAACTTAACAAAAAAAAAAAAAAAACAACAAACAACTTACGATTTAATAAAATATAAGTAGGTACCTAGGTACTTACATAGTCGGAAATAACATACGAATTTCCTCTATTTACACATACCTATCAAGATTACACCATTTAAGATAAGTATGTATATATATAATTTCATTTCATGCCCAGTCAGACCGAGATAATTTTTCAAAAAGAAACAAGTGTTTATATAGAATCGTTTGTGGCCCTGATAAGGGCCTTTTAAATAAAGTAGGTGAATTATTTTGTACAACAACGGTCGGTTGGTCGATTGGTCCGCGGTGGATGATGATGGCAAGCACCACGAAACACAATAGAACACAAGACACGACACATTGTTTACAATACAAATAACATGCACACTACAGTGATGCGACAACTTAAGCACGCTCGCCTCTGATCCTGCGCGCCAGTTGAATATCCTTCGGCATGATGGTGACGCGTTTAGCGTGGATCGCGCACAGGTTGGTGTCTTCGAAAAGGCCGACCAGGTAAGCCTCGCTAGCCTCCTGTAGAGCCATAACGGCGGAGCTCTGGAAACGCAAATCGGTCTTGAAGTCTTGAGCAATCTCACGGACGAGACGCTGGAAAGGCAGCTTGCGGATCAGCAGCTCGGTACTCTTCTGGTAACGACGGATCTCACGAAGGGCGACAGTGCCTGGCCTGTAACGATGGGGTTTCTTGACGCCGCCGGTCGCAGGTGCGCTCTTGCGAGCCGCCTTGGTGGCGAGCTGTTTTCGTGGTGCTTTACCACCGGTGGATTTACGAGCGGTTTGCTTGGTACGAGCCATTTTAAATAATGAAAATAAACAAATAGAACGAACGAACACGCGCGCGCGTACTGTCTGACTGACTGAACGTTAATGAATGCGAGCGGCGATCCGATAAAACGCGCTTTTATATCAGAGGACGCTGACGAGTACGCCATTTGTCCCTTTCAAAAATCTTTCGTCCCTCTCTATCACTGCTCAGTGGTTGCATACCGCCGCATACCGTAGTAAATAAATTTTATGAAATTTTACAGAAAACAATTATTATAATATGTATTATTTATCAATTATACTACATTTATATATTGTGTTATTAGTGATTATTATTATCAATTTTCAGGGATCGTGATCATTATGGAGGTGGCGGCTGATAACAACACACACACAGCCAGACAGCCAGCCAGCAAGCAGCTTTAAGGAGCAACGACGGCATGCAGCGCATCCGTCGTGTAAGTGCAGGTAAATTATATATATATATATATATATATATATATATATATATATATATATATATATATATATATATATATTTCAATCATGTATTTACATGTATTTATTTATTTATTATTATTATAGTATACCTATAATAATAATAAATAAATAAAAAACAAAAAAATATGTACCTATCTAGATACGTATATCTATTCAACAACCTCTCAATTTCTAATATCAATGTAGGTCGTATATACATAATATGTTCACGCTCATTCATACTACGAGACAATTATTGTCACCAAGAAACTTATGTAATTCGGATAGATATTGTGGCCCTGACAAGGGCCTTTTGTTTATCGTTGTAAGTATCGTGTCGTGCACAAAATGCGCGCAGTTGCACGCGGCGGCGTCTACGACAAAATACTAAACTTCTCACTTGGAGCTGGTGTACTTGGTGACGGCCTTGGTGCCCTCACTGACAGCGTGCTTGGCGAGCTCTCCAGGAAGAAGTAGCCTAACGGACGTTTGCACCTCCCTCGACGTGATGGTGGATCTCTTGTTGTAGTGGGCCAGGCGAGAGGCTTCAGCGGCGATGCGCTCGAAAATGTCGTTCACGAACGAGTTCATGATGGACATAGCCTTGCTGGATATACCGGTGTCGGGGTGGACTTGCTTCAACACCTTATAGATGTAGATGGCATAGCTCTCCTTCCTCTTGTGCTTCTTCTTCCTTTTGTCCGTTTTGGAGATGTTCTTTTGGGCCTTGCCGGACTTCTTGGCGGCCTTTCCACTAGTCTTGGGCGGCATCGTAAATTTTCACTGAACACACAGCTCGACTCGCAGAAGCAAACAACAGGTTGACTGTGAATAATTTTTTTTTTTTTTTTTTTTATGATTGACATATATAGGTTGCCTCAGACGGCATATCCTACTCCACCGGACAAGGTTTGAGGAGCGGGCCAACGGCCCGGCTTCCTATATTTATATACTACTAGCAACAGCGCAAAGGGCTCCCAAGGGGGAAACCTCGGCTTTGGGCGTGCTAGGGGTTATGGCAAATTTTGGGGTGCTGCAACACCCATGTTTTGCCTGAAGGGCCGAAGCTACGGTTGCCAGAAGGGCCTAATCAGGACGCAAATCGTCCAGGTGCCGCCGGGCGGTACCTAGTAAACGAGCTAATGTTTCTACGCCTATGCACTCGATTCCGGCGAATGCGGGGGGGACGGATCGCGTGGGAACTCTGGCTACTCGGAGCCGCAGAGTTATCGAATTTGACCATGTCAGCCGTCATTTGGTCATCGGGATCGGTAAGAACATGCCTCGGACGTCTGCCGGTGAGTCTACGAGGGTTATGTTCAGGGGTATAGTTAGCTGCCTCTCTAACTAAACGGTTCGGGTGGTTTGTTGCTTTATCAAAGTGGCGTACGGACGCTTCTTTCATAAAGTGTTTAATAGATGGGAGTTCTAGATCGCGATGGAGGTCGCTGTTCCGAGCTAGCAATGGAGCATTGGTAGCTCTGCGAACGAAGCGGTTTTGGACTCTTTGGAGTTTTAAGATGTTGGATGGAGCAGCGTGTGCAAAAACTACGCTTGCATATGTAAGAACTGGGCGAACGCAAAGTTTGAAAAGAGTTAACTTGTTGCCAAGAGAAAACTTTTCGTTGCGTATCATGGGATTTAAGCGGCTCAAGTAAAATGATGCGGTGTTGCATACATTTTTAATGTGCTGCTTGAAGGTCAATCGGCTGTCGAAGGTGACACCCAGGTACTTGGCCGTCTTGGTCCAAGGAATGGGTTTACCGAATAGGGAGATTTGCCTTATGGGCTCGGGTCGATGTTGGGGGTTGTTCTGAGGTCGTCGCGCACCTTGGTGATCCTTCGTAAAGTAAACTGCGTTACTTTTCTCAGGGTTCACCTCGATACGCCACTTCCTGAACCACTCGCCTAGCGCGTCGACTGCTCTTTGGAGTCGCGTACCTATGGTTTTAACCTGGGTGGCAGAGCAATAGAGGGCTGTGTCGTCGGCGAATAGAGCCAACTCCACGCCTTGGGTCCGCGGAATGTCACTAGTGTATAGTGAGTAGAGTATGGGAGAGAGAACAGAGCCTTGCGGAACTCCGGCTCTTATGGGGCGGGGCTGAGAGAGGCACCCTTCATATCTGTAGCGAAAGGTTCGGTTCGACAGGAAGTTTCGTATGATGTGCACGAAACTGTCCGGCAGTCCCATGTTTGCAAGCTTGAAGAGCAAGCCTGCGTGCCAGACTTTGTCGAAGGCTTTCGCGACGTCAAAGAAGAGCGCCCCCGTACGGCGGCCCCATCGACGGAGTTTGAGAATGTGCTCCGTGAAGCGGTGCACTTGATGAACGGAGGAGTGTTTGGGGCGAAAACCAAACTGTTCATCGGGAATGAGTGGTCTCTGGGATAACTGAAGGTATTCCCTGAGTCGTATGGCAATAATCCTTTCATATATCTTTCCCAAGCAGCTCAGAAGGCTGATAGGTCGATATGATGTCGGATTTTTCAGGTCTTTACCTGGTTTGGGAATGCCTATGACTGTTGCGTGTTTCCAGGCATCTGGAAATGTGCAATTTGCCAGGCAGGCATTAAATATGCTGACTAGGAGGAGGAGGAGGGTCTGTGGTAGGCGTTTGAGGATGACAGTGGAGATACCGTCAGCACCGGGTGCTTTCCGGTTTTTTAAAGATTTGATGATCGATTGAACTTCTTCAACCGTCGTCGGGGCTAGAGGGGTCTCGGGAGGAATCGTGGCAGATGCGGCGAGCCGTTCTGCATGCGATTCAATCTCACGGAGATGGACGGGGTCTACTGGCTCACGACTAGGAGAGCATTGGCTCTCCAGGCTGTCTGCTAGGCATTCAGCTTTTTCGTCATCATCGAAGGCGATGGAGCCGTCTTCCCTGTTAAGGGGAGGGGTAGAGGAGATGTAGTCAGTCTTAAGGGATTTCGCTACACGCCAGTAAGCTGTGTGCGATGGTGAGATTTCAGAGAGAAGAGTACCCCAGCGTTCGTCCCTAAGTTCCGCTATTCTTTCTCTAACTCGCCGTTGGAGATAGCGTAGGTTGGAGCGGGCTTCTTCAGTCGGGTAGAGGTCGTGCAGTCTAGCTGCGGCTCTCTTTTCTGTCATCAGCCGTCGCATATCCTCGGGCAGTTCGAACCTATGGGTAGGATCCATAGATGGGACCTGCCGAGAGCAGTCCTTTATGGCTGCTTGCAGATGGCTGGTGAGAGATGAGATTGCCAAGTCTGTTTCGTCAGTGGTGGTCAACCTATCGGGAATAGAGTTCAAGTGCGGGGAGGACTGGTCGAGTACTCTTGCGAGTTTCTTCCAGTCCGTTACTGTCCTTGTGTGGATTGTGCGTCCGTCGTCTGTCGGTCCTAATTGGAGTACTACTGGTCGGTGGTCGGAGTCAATGTCCGGGTACACTTCTGCTGAACATACCTGAAGGGTAATGTTCTTTAGTAGTGCTATGTCGAGAACGCTGGGGTTCCCTCCTTGTTCGGAGTTGGGGTATCGGGTAGGCGCCAAGGTGGCTACAACGTCAAAGTCTAGCTCGTCTGTAAGACGCTCTAGTCTCTTTCCGTTGGGCGAGTTAGTCACGGAGTGCCATCTAATGGATTTGCTATTGAGATCGCCCGCCAAAATGGTGGAGTTTCCTATAGCAAATAGGGTTTCTAAGTCTTCACGTAGCAATGTTTTATTGCCCGGTAGATATACGGAGGCTATGTTTATCGGCGAATGACCGGTCATCGCAACGCGTAGGAGGCAGCATTCGATATTTTCGAGAGACGGAGGGTCTAGTTGTACGCAATGTAGAGACCTTTTGTAATAGATCAGAGTACCGCCTTTTGCGGTGTCTGTTCTATCATTGCGAATGATGTTGTAGTTCGCAATACGCGGGTTGCGTTGGTGAGGTTTCAAAAAGGTCTCCTGCGCTAGAAAAATGTCTACTTGGTGATCTACCAAGAATTGGGAGATCAGTAGTTTCTTTTCTTTGAAGGCCCCGTTTGCGTTAAAGTACGCTAGGGTTAACGATCGCGGTTTATGTCTCTGATTGAGACTACCCATAATTAAGGCTGACGTGGTCTGACCGTTGACGCGACGGCCTTTATGCGCTCTATTTCAGAGCGATAACGCTGGAGGGTGCGCATCAGTCGGAAGCCGCACTCGCCGGCTTCAATGATGGCATGGCCTATCTCGGCTAGCTTGTCGAGATCCACCGTTTGGATCACGTCAAGCGCTACAGCGATGGCTTGGTCATCGCTGACCCCTGATTGCACTGCGGCCCCCCTTGAGGGCGCGGAGTGCGTTTCTGGGGCGGCAACGGCCGCCTGGCTTCCTTGTCTAAAGGAAGCCCAAGTGCTCACCGAGGGTGAGGGCACAAGGGGCTGCCTTTGAGACGGCTGAGAGACCGATTGTCTCTGCCTCATCGGAGGGAAGTCAGCTTCGTTGCTGAGAGTCGGGGGGGTACGGGGGGTTTTCCTCGCAGTCTGGCTGCGGGTAACCGGTCTGCGGTTGTTGACCGGAAGGGGACGTTTTGCGGCCTGCGGTGCTTTGGGACAGCCCCTCCAGTTGGCGGGGTGGTTCCCTCCGCAGAGAACACAGGCGGGCTCGCCCTCGGACTCTCGGGTCCTTTGGCACTCGGAGGTGTGGTGGTCTCCGGTGCATTTCACACATCTGGGCTTGGCATGGCAATTTCTTGCCGAATGCCCATAAAATTGGCAGTTGTGACACTGACCAATTCCCTTGCGTCTATGAGGGGGCTCTACTTTAAAATCGGTCAGTCCGGCGACCGATTTAACTTTGAAGATCTTTTTTCCCTCTTGGGACTTGTCTAAGATGACAAGTACCATGGGGAGTGGGGCCTTTTCCCTACCTTTGTACATCCTGTGTACTTCTCTTATTGGGAGGTTTTCAGCCTCCAATGTCTCCCTAACGAAGTCTGTTGAGACTTGTTGTGGGATCGGGCGAATGACTACCCGGAGGAGTTTGTCTTCCTCGAGGGAGTATGAGTGCCATGGTATGGCACGAGAGTTGAGGAGGGCCGTGACCGCCCTATAGTCCTCGGCGGTTTGCAGGGTCAAAGTGATCCCTAATTCGCTCTTTTGAGCCCTGACGTAGTTAATTTTTCGCTCCACGAGCGTCTTTGACAGGGGTTCCCATTGTGCCGCATCACGAATGATGATCGGCGGGGGCTTCTTTTTGCCGGCGACTGTGCGAGCCGCGGAGGGTGGGGTGACCTTAAGGGGGGCCCCATCGGCTTTTTTGGCCGCTTTTGGCGGCGGGAGTTCCTGGCTCTTGGAGGCTCCTGATGTCCTCCGCTGCCTTTTCAGGCCCTTCACTGAGAAGGCGAACTCCTCGTCTGAGGAGTCCGCAGTCTCGGTTAGGTCGGCCCTTTTCGGCACGGCCGGGGTGGGGGGGGGTGGGCTCTGTGTCCATTGCGGATGAAGCCGCGGACTTTTTGCCCAGGTCGGATTTGAGGGATTTGGAGTCTTGCTCCATTTCCTCTACTTCCTCCACGGGGAGGAGACTGAATTTATTATTTCCGGTCGCGGTCGGGGACGGGGGGGGGGATTCTGGTGAGTCTCTCACCAGTGGCACCTTTTTATGGTGCGTGACAATTGGGGATGGTTTGGGTATGTCCCGAACCTGGTGAGGATTCTTCGTGGAGGACGAAGAAGGAGAAATGTGTTGGCGTGCCTTCCAGTCCTTGAACGAGTTCCGAAAGGCCGCTGACTTGCGGAACTGCTCTAGCAGTTCCGCATCGGATGGGGGGGGGGGCCATCTCACGGCAGGATGGCGGTTTCACGAAGCGGGGTGGGGGACCCCGCCCGAGGGGTGCACTCGGGCGGTACTAGAAGGGGTCCTAGGTCTCTCTCCTTCGAGCGGAGAGGTGTGTACCTGCGTCCCTACTACGTGGTGTGTGTAGCTCTTCCGGTGAGCGGTCTACTGCCAACCTTGTTTGGGCTAGTAGGTGTGTACCTAGCTTAACTACCTAACCGATACCCGGGGTTGGCGAGGGAAGCCCCCAAGGCCAGTGGTCCCGGGCCCAGCCTCGGTTCTTGCCGTTACCCTGAAGGGGTAAAGGCTAGTGCCAGGGTCCGCACTACGTCGGCGGAGCAACCCGTATTGGCGTAGAACACCTCAACACGATTACTCCTACCGGCGGCCTCCTCTGAAAGTGAGGACTTTCTCCACACGCTAAATGTGCGGGCAAACAAGACGCGGGACTAGTTTATTGCCAAGAAACAAGAACACGACCCGTGGCTCTAAAAAGAACTCACGTTCGTGGGCGACTCCTTGGCACGCCGACCTACTCGGTACAGTCGGTTGGTCGACGCGTCAATTAGTCGGAGCGCTAAGCGCTTTCCCGTCCCTGGAATAAGTCCCGTGAAGGGCAGGTATTCCAAACAGAATAAGTCCCGTGAAGGGCAGGAATTCTGTTTTCCCCGAAAGCCTCTGTTGTGAGTCAAGCAAGCTTGAAACTCAACAGTTGCCGAGAGTGTGCTGAGCGTCGAATCGCCCTCCCTGTCCTCTATTGTTCGTGACCGAGGTGACTCACAATAGCGAACCGGAACACAATAGCGACGAGCAGCAATACCAGATTGACTACCTGAGTTCGGGAACGTGCCGCGACAACACGTCCGTTCACTCCGACAGCTAACCCAGTATGTACAATAATACTTCAAGGGCTCTTCTCTACCTCCGCCTTTCGGCAGAAGCGGGGTTGCTGCTCAGGATTGTGATCCTCTTCAGCGACTTGCTACCGCCGCCTGCATCTACAGGCGGGTCACTGGGTGTGGCCGTAGCGGCCACGTCAAGTCCTCCTAGTCCTGGGGGTTCTGGTCAGGCACCACTGCTTGGGCGGCGCCTTTTTCAGGTGGCAACGGGATGATGGCATCTCTGGGCGAAGGCCTGTACTCGCTGTCTGGCGGGCGGGCGTGCAGAGGCGCGATCCCCCTAAGGTGGGGGTGCGCCGAGCGGTCCGCCTTTGAGTACATAGCCGTCGCCAAGCGGGAGACGAAGGCGTCCAGGCCTTCCCACTCCAGGTCTCGGTGGATGACGGCATTCCTCACGTAACGCGGGGCCCCGACGGCTGCTCGGAGACTGAGGTTTTCTTGGGCTCGGAGCCGACGCTTGTTGGTCTCCGAGCAAAATGCGTACCACGCAGGGGCCGCGTATGTGAGGCGGGATCTCACGTAAGTTTTGTAGATCCCGAGCCGCGTCCGTAGAGGGAGGCTGGAGGAAAGCACCGGACGGAGCTTCTCCCGGGCGATCTTTGCTGTTGCCACCGTCCCGTCGACGTGGTCCTTCAAGCGTAGGCGCCTGTCGATATGTACCCCCAGGTACTTGACGTGCTGCTGCCACGGTATGTCTTCCCCGAAGAGTTTCAAGGGCGGCGGCGGGTTGGTGCGTCCCGATATGAGTGCCTGCGTCTTGCCGACGTTCACCGACAACCTCCATTTGGAGAGCCAGTCAGGCAGGGCATCTAGGGTCGTTTGGAGCTTCTTCGTGGCGTGCTTCGCGTTCATGCTGGTCGTAAAGAACGCAGCGTCGTCCGCGAAGAGCGCCAGTTGGGCCTGACCGGCCACGGGGATGTCGTCGGTGTACCAGGCGTAGCACGCAGGCGACAAGCAGCTTCCTTGGGGAACACCAGCCCGCACTGGGCGTTCTGACGATAAGGCGTCTTCGACCGCCACCCTTATCTTCCTGTCTTCGAGGAAGGAGGCCACAATCCTGAGCAGTCTTTTAGGCATTGGCGTTCCAGACATCTTGTATAGCAGCCCCTCGTGCCATACTCTGTCGAACGCCTTTTCGTTGTCAAGGAGCACCACAGCCAAGTGCTCCTTGCTATTGGTTGCCGCCGAGATCTTGTGAAGTAGTCTGGCTATCTGGAGCGTCGTTGAATGTTCTGGCCGAAACCCAAACTGCTCCGCACGTGGTGGGATGTGCGGGAGCAGCAGGCCGAGTAGGAGTTTCTCGAACACCTTCGAGAGCGCACTAAGAAGTGTGATGGGCCGGTAGCTTTCAGGCTTCTGCAGGTTCTTGCCCGGCTTGGGTAGCATAATGACCCGGCCGGTTTTCCATTCCTGTGGGTAGTGGCCCGAGCGCAGGATGCCATTGAAGAGGCGCGTCACCGCCGTTATAAACACCGGCGGGAGGTGGCGGAGCGCCTCGTTCGTGACGTTGTCTGCGCCCGGGGCTTTCCTTGGCTTCAGGTTCCGGATCACTCGCTTGACCTGGCCAGGCGTGAAGAACACTGCATCTTCCTCTTCTGGTACCGGCTCCGCGAGATAGTCCCGAAGGTGTTCGACGACCATCTTGTGGTGGTCGTGATCGGCCACTGGGTTCGGCGTGAATTGACGCTCCAGATGTTCCGCGAAGATCTCGGCGCGATCTTCAGCTTTGAATCGTGGGAGGCCATCGGCTGCCAGCAGGGGGCGGACGGGTTGAGGCTCGCCCGATAGCTGCCGGCAAAGGCGGTGAACGGAGGGGATATCACCGCCCACCGAGAGTAGGTGGTTCTCCCACGATTTGGCTGCGTGCTGGTTGAGGCGGTCCTTGATGGTCTCCACCAGCTTGTTGAGCTCAGTCTTGGTGGCGGGGCAGCGGGTGTTCTGCCACTGCCGCCGCAACCGCCTCTTTTGGGCCAACAATTTATTAATGTCGGCGGGCAGGGGGTTCGGTCTTTTTGTGGCCGAACTCGGGCGTTTTGCGGCATCAAGGGCGGCGCGGATGCAGCGGGTAATGGCACTCGCTGCCTGCTCAACTTCTTCGCCGGTGGAGACCCGCTTGAAAGCGACCCTAGTCCTGTCGCTCTCAAGCGCTTCCTCGTAGGTTGCCCAGCAGGTTGTGGATGCTCTGCTGGGCAGCGAGACCCTCGCCGGGAGGTCCTGAAGGACGAGAAGAACTGGTCTGTGGTCTGACGGCAGGTCCAATAAGACTTCTTGTCTCGGCGGTGTTCGTAGGCCCCTGTAGGCCACAATGTCGATGATGTCGGGCTCGCCCAACGGGCCGTAGTGAGTAGGCTCGTCGGGGCCCATCAGCTCGTAGTCGTGGGCTACAGAGTCTTGGTGGAGGAGTCGCCCGCGAGGGCACACCCTCGTGGAGTTCCAAATTGTATGCTTGGCGTTGAAATCGCCGGCCACTATGGTCGGCGTGGGGTCCTGCAGGAGCGAGCGCAGCTCGCGGGGGTCCAGCTTCTGAGAGCCGGGTGGCACATAAGTGGCAAAAAGGCGCAGCTCCTGGCCGGCGACACTGACTAATACGCCAAGCGCGTACATAGTCTGGAACTCCTTATGTGGAATGGCCTGGTGGACGACATTCCTCTTCACGAACACCGCGAGTCCTCTGTAGGACATGCCGTTGACGGGGCTCCTCTCGTCCTTACGGTAGCAAAAGTACCCGGGGATCTCGTATCTGTCAGACACCCCGAGGTGGGTCTCGCTGACCAGCATCACGTCGACACGCTGCTGTCGAAGGAAATTCGTCAGCAGGTGTTTTTTCCTTTTTAGGGTTTCTGCGTTCCAATGCACTATTCTCAGAGGGCCGTAATCCATATTAGAGGGAATGGTTTGGGGCACCTCTGAGAAGACCCGTGGCAGCCAGCTGGTCAGGGGTCATGGCCGCCAGGGATTGGAACGCCTGGAACAATAGGTGCAGCTGTTCCGTGGGTAGCTGCGGGGCTTGCGGCTGTGGGGCCTGGGGGGCCGGGGCCGGGGGGGCTTGAGGCTGGCGATCTTCGAGGGGGGCAGGAGCGGAGCTCCCGGCGGTTGCCTTTTTCTTCTTCTTCTTTCTTCTGGGTTTTGGGAGCTCGTCTCCCCTGGCCGTGGGGGCGTTGGCGGGGGCCATCAAGGAGGCCCCTGCCGTTTCCTCCGTGGCCGGGCGCGGCGTTGGAGCGGAGCCCGTGCGTGCCACCGGGCCGGCGCGTTTGTTCCTTGCCTCCTTCTTAAATACGGGGCAAGAGGTGTTGTTGGCGGGGTGCGGGCCCCCGCAGTTGGCGCAGGTAGCGGGCTGGTCCTTTGGGCGGTCGCAGTCGGCCGCCTTGTGGGAGCCTCCGCATCGCACGCATGCGATCGGCCGGTGGCAGTTGACCGATGAGTGCCGGAAAAGTTGGCACCTATGGCATTGGGCGGGCCCCTGTTTGCCGCGCCAGGGCTCCACTTTGACCCCAGGCATGAATAGGAGCTCGGTGATCCCGAAGATCGCCTGGGAATTCTCTGCTCTTTTTATGAGGCAGAAGAAGATGCACCCGGGCCGATCTCCCCTGCCCCGGATGCCCTTGATGGCCTCTGCCTCATGGCCTATTTGGGCGAGGGCGTCCTTGATGTCGCCCTCGTTGGTGTTGGCCGGTAGTCCTCTGATGGCCACCTTCAGCTGGCGCTCGGCCGGGAGGGAATAACAGAACCAGCTGACGCCGGCTTCTGCTTCTAGGCTCGTCAGGTATCGCTGGACGAGCCGGTACTCCTGCTCGTCAGCTGGGGTGAAATTGACCCCCCGGCCGAGGGGGCGGGCGGATGGGGTGCGCCCCAGTATGCGGGCTAGCTCCCGGAAGTGCATGGCCCAATCCGGGAGATGCTCCACCACGATCCGCGGGTACTTGTGAGTCTTGGGGGCCGCTGCGCGTTGTTGCGCGGGTCCGGTTTGTTGGGGCTGGGTTGAGGGCGCCCCTCCCGATGGTCCAGGAGTGGATTGCGGGTGCGGGGGGCGTACGGCTGGCTGAGTTGCGGCTGTCCCCGAACTAGGCGGTGCAGCTCGTGCGACAGGTGCTGCCGCCGTAGTGACGGGCCTTGATGCGGCGGACATGGCTACGCCCGCGGTTATGCGCGCGAACGAGGGCGCCGGCGCACTGTAGGGTGCGGGCGGGCGCGCGGGCGGGGCCGCAGCACCGGGCTGCGGCGCGCGGCGCGGGTCGACCCCTGTGTGGGAGACCACGGGTTGCGGGCGCATGACGGGCGCCGCCGCAGCACCGGGCTGCGGCGCACGGCGCGGGTCAACCCCTGCGGGGGGAGCCGCGGCTGCGGAGCGCGGTACGGACGTTGCCGCAGCACCGGGCTGCGGCACGCGGCGCACTGGAACCCCAGCGGGGGGGGCTGCGCTGTGCAGGCGGGGCGCGCCAGACACGGTTAACGACGCGGAGGCCACCTGGGCCCGCGCCACCGGAGGCGCTTGGGTGGA
Organism: Acrobasis repandana; assembly: GCA_963576875.1. Taxonomy (NCBI): domain Eukaryota; kingdom Metazoa; phylum Arthropoda; class Insecta; order Lepidoptera; family Pyralidae; genus Acrobasis; species Acrobasis repandana. The sequence continues at coordinate 8,917,422 of OY756240.1, forward strand.
GGGGACGCTCCTTTTTGAACGGAAGTCCCTCTGGGGCAGTGGGATGCCCGTGGGTCGGGGCGCCGGTTTTCTTGGTGCGGCGGCCGTGAGGGCGGACAGGTCCGCCGGTGGATCCAGGTTCGTCAGGTCCGGAAGCGAACCGGAAGTTGACGAGGCAGCAGATGAGGCCGAGGCGTGGGAAGATGTCTCTTCCTCCTGTAGGACGTCAAGGGCGCGAGGCTTCTTGACGTCGGCGGTCTGGTCTCTATCTGGGCTTCGGGCTCGCTTCAGGAGCGAGGCCAAGATTCTCCTCTTCGGCGTTCCGACGGGTGGGAGGGTGATAATCCCTCGTCTCGCAAAATCGAGCGCGGTGACGTCATCCATTGTGGGCGACGTCCCCCTCAGCTCGTTGTCCTGCAGTCGCAGGTATATCGCCATCCACCGGGTTAGGCCCTCAGACAGGGTCCCGGTGGCGGCGATCCTCCCCAACATGACAATATCCCGCTCATACCAACCCCTTGGCGAGAGCCGCGGGGCCGGCGCGGGGGCTGCGTCGGGGGTCGCATACACAGCGGGGGTGGCAGGTGAGGCGGGGCGCTCGGGTCCGGCCGCCGTCTCGTCCTCCTCTTGGATGGGGTCCATTCCGGACCCCGAAAAGCAGCGTGGGCGGGGAGTTGCCTCAAGCAGCCACTCAGGCCGCAGGCCGACTACCCTAACCCCTTTTCGCCGGTGAGACCCGCTGGTGGGAGGCCGGCTACTAAGGGGAGGTGGGAAAATCAGACCAACGACCCGGGCACGATTTCCGCTTGAGGCTATCCCTGCCTGCGCAAAACTTGCGTAGGGGCCGGGCACTGTGGCTCCTTGCGAAGCAACGGTGTCGCGGCGTGCGGAAATGTTGGTTGGCTCGTACTTGGGAATGTAGTTTGGTAACACGTAGGCAACTGACAATCCGTACAATAATAATCGCTTTGCGATACTTTTATACTCGGGTCGATGTAACGTAGGGGCACAATCGAGCATGACAAGAATATTCAGGAGTGGGGATGGAATGGAATTGAAGCGCGCGTGGTTTTTTTTTTTTTTCGCCTCTATACACAATACGATACACTCGATATCAACAGACTAAGTATAATTTGATTCGGATACATTACATCTCTCATACTCTCATTATTGTTTTATTGCAGGATAAGCGATGCGCGATTCGACGACGACGACGACGACGACGACGACGACGACGACGACGACGACGACGACGACAACGACGGCGGCGAAGCTCGAGATGAGGACCCCTCGACTATCGAGGAGTATGGACACTGGACACCACTTCATAGCGAGATGCAGATGCAGATCGATCGACGATCGGTAGATGGTACGTAAGTAAATAAATTAATCAATAGACAAGCTAAAGATATGTAAGTACAGTACACATACAAAATACCTAGTGTGTGAAACAGAATAGAGTAGGTAGGTAGGTAGATATTTGTTTGTTCGATTGACATAGATATTGTAAGCAAAGAAACTGTGGTAAATTAGCACAGATTGATTTGTTAGCCCTGATAAGGACTGTTTTTGTTTTTAAAAAGGCGCGAAAGGGCGCGCGCTGATGCTGGTGGTATGGCGGCGTGTCGTTGTGTCTTCATTTGTCTCTCCCTCGTTAGCTTGTCGCCGCGGCGTGTGGCGCTGGACCAGATCGCTGCAATGGCGGAACACCAAACAGCTACCACCGGCTCGGCCGCGTTTCCCTCCAGGTCTTGTTTTTGTTGTTCTTGTTGTTGTCGTTGTCGCGATGCGGCAGAAGCGGCGTCGGCGGCTGCGTCGTCGTAGATGATGATGACGTTGACGACGACGACGACGACGACACTGACGCTGCAGCAGCAGTAGTAGCAACAACAACGTAATCGTTGACAACAGCGACGACGACCGAGTTTACTTCTTAGCCGCTGCGGCCTTTTTGGCTGCTGGCTTCTTGGGAGTGGCCGCAGCCTTCTTGGGTTTCGGTGCTTTCGGCTTCTTCGTGGGAGGCTTGGCGCTCTTCTTAGCCTTAGGCGCGGCCGCAGCCTTCGCCTTGGCCGGAGCGGCAGCTTTCTTAGCGGCGGGCTTCTTCTTTGCCGCTGCCGCCTTCTTGTCCTTCGCGGCCGATGCGGCCTTGCCCTTGGACGGAGAGGACGCGGACGAAGCGGCGCCGGAGGAGGCTCCCTTCTTAGATTTGGACGCGGCGGCGGCGGATCCCTTCTTCGCCTTAGCGGCGGACGACGCCCTGCCGCTCGACTTGGCCGCTGCCGGTTTCTTGGAAGATGAAGATTTAGATTCCAATTTGAACGAGCCGGACGCTCCTTTGCCCTTGGTCTGGATAAGGGCTCCCGATTCGACGGCGCTCTTCAGGTACTTCCTGATGAACGGCGCCAATTTCTCAGCGTCGACTTTGTATTGAGCCGCTATGTACTTCTTGATGGCTTGCAACGAAGATCCGCTACGTTCCTTCAACTCTTTGATGGCGTTGTTCACCATCTCCGAAGTCTTAGGGTGAGTAGGTTTCGCCTTTGCCTTCTTCACGCCACCCGCAGCCGAAGCCTTTGGCTGCTTCTTCGCCGGCGTCGCTGGCGCTGGTGCCTCGGATGCTACAGCTGTGTCTGCCATTTTTATTTTTATTTTTATTTAAGTTATAACAAACTTCACAACAAACACTAACACAAGAATTACTAGTAAGTAAGCAAGTGAGTAGTAGAGTAGAGACGCGCACGCGTAACAAACAAACAAAATGTAGAGTAGATTCGTCTGAGATGTCGCTATCGTCGTCTATACATTTCGGACGAGCGTAGCAATACCGTAACGAGAACCGCGGTGCCGCGAGACGTTTTCTCATACGAGCACAACAAACTTTTCACTAACTAAGTTCGGGATATATTAATTTTTAATAGTATTATATTAATTATAATGAAATATTTATATGTACATTCAATATTTTTTAATTCAGCTACGATACCGCGCATTTTTCCAGGTCGCGTAGCGTAAGGATCGCAAGGTAGAGGCGTTTATTTTCGTAGTAATATATCGCGAGCAGGTCGGGTCCTGTTCAAAAGTGGTTTTTCTTTATAAAACGTATAATTATCTATGATTTGTGTCTGCACGTTGAAAGCGAAGATATTGAGCTTGTTTCGTGTCAATGTTTCGCATTTGTCTATCATAATTTTGACCATTTTAAAGCTTGTCAAGTCGAGGGTCGTAAAACACGAGCGAACCTCGACTCGCTACTGCACGTAACTCTCTGCGACGTTTGAGGTGTATCTGGGCATGGCCATTTGAGACTTTTTAAAAGTTATATATGTAAATTAATATATTATTATATAAATTATACATACAGTACCTACATAAAATGAAAAAATATGCACATGAGCGATCGGCGGCGCCGCCGCCGGCGTGACATAAAGAAAGAGCGTACCTACATTATACGTACACGTTCCGATACTGAGATCCACCTCGTAATAGGATTATATTACGTAATAAAATAAAATTTTAAAATTAAAAGATACCTATATAAATATAAAATTAAGATGTAGCGGTACATTATGTACTTAAAATATATTTCAAATTTTCAATATTCAATTTGGAGCCCTACGAATTGTAATGAACGTACACCTATACTATTATTGGTGTAGGTAGATAATAATAAGTGTTGCACTTAAGTACTTACTCATTTGTAACTTGAATAATTCAAACATCATTCATCTTATATAAGTAGGTAAAAAAATAAATAAAAAAAAATCGTGATAATGAATGTGGATTGGATAGGAAACGTTCCCGGTTCTCCCTAAATTCAATATAGATAGGTGTGTGTGTGTGCGTGCGTGTAAGTACCCATAGGACTTTGTTTTTTAAGATTAAGCCCAGGTCCAGGTATAGAGATAGACATCAGTTATAGTATCTTAGAAACAGTTATATATATATAAGAAAACGAAACATATGCGGCCCTGATAAGGGCCTTTTTTTTTTTGTTTTACACGGCGGCAGCCAGCCAGCATTGCACTGTGCTATAATGTACGTATGCGCAACGCCGTGTCTTCCCGCTGTTGTTAAGGAGAAAGAACAACATCTCTTAACCGCCAAAACCGTACAGGGTACGGCCCTGACGCTTCAGAGCGTAGACGACGTCCATGGCGGTGACGGTCTTCCTCTTGGCGTGCTCGGTGTATGTGACGGCATCGCGGATCACGTTCTCGAGGAATACCTTGAGCACACCGCGGGTCTCCTCGTATATCAAACCTGATATACGCTTGACACCACCTCTGCGAGCCAGACGACGGATGGCAGGCTTGGTGATACCCTGGATGTTATCACGGAGAACCTTCCTGTGACGCTTAGCTCCTCCTTTTCCAAGACCCTTTCCTCCCTTACCGCGACCGGTCATTGTTGTAGAGTATATTTAACAACAAACAAAATTAAAACGCGCGGGCGCAAACACACGAAACTTGTTAGCGGACGAAGAGCTTGTGCAGGAATAAAATCGAGTCTGTAGATAGCGCTCTTTTATATTGTTGGCGTGGCAAATCGGGGCGCGGGGTGCGACGCGAGAGGGGCGACGGAGCGACGTCACACCGATGATAGCGCGCGCTTAGGTACTCTACAACTACATACAGAAAAGAGAGGTCTAAATGTTTAATTTTAAGAAAATTTATTAGGTATTTATATATTAGATATATATATATATATATATATATTTTTTTGTTAGAATACATAGATTGATTGTTTTCTTTCTTAAAAACTTAACAAAAAAAAAAAAAAAACAACAAACAACTTACGATTTAATAAAATATAAGTAGGTACCTAGGTACTTACATAGTCGGAAATAACATACGAATTTCCTCTATTTACACATACCTATCAAGATTACACCATTTAAGATAAGTATGTATATATATAATTTCATTTCATGCCCAGTCAGACCGAGATAATTTTTCAAAAAGAAACAAGTGTTTATATAGAATCGTTTGTGGCCCTGATAAGGGCCTTTTAAATAAAGTAGGTGAATTATTTTGTACAACAACGGTCGGTTGGTCGATTGGTCCGCGGTGGATGATGATGGCAAGCACCACGAAACACAATAGAACACAAGACACGACACATTGTTTACAATACAAATAACATGCACACTACAGTGATGCGACAACTTAAGCACGCTCGCCTCTGATCCTGCGCGCCAGTTGAATATCCTTCGGCATGATGGTGACGCGTTTAGCGTGGATCGCGCACAGGTTGGTGTCTTCGAAAAGGCCGACCAGGTAAGCCTCGCTAGCCTCCTGTAGAGCCATAACGGCGGAGCTCTGGAAACGCAAATCGGTCTTGAAGTCTTGAGCAATCTCACGGACGAGACGCTGGAAAGGCAGCTTGCGGATCAGCAGCTCGGTACTCTTCTGGTAACGACGGATCTCACGAAGGGCGACAGTGCCTGGCCTGTAACGATGGGGTTTCTTGACGCCGCCGGTCGCAGGTGCGCTCTTGCGAGCCGCCTTGGTGGCGAGCTGTTTTCGTGGTGCTTTACCACCGGTGGATTTACGAGCGGTTTGCTTGGTACGAGCCATTTTAAATAATGAAAATAAACAAATAGAACGAACGAACACGCGCGCGCGTACTGTCTGACTGACTGAACGTTAATGAATGCGAGCGGCGATCCGATAAAACGCGCTTTTATATCAGAGGACGCTGACGAGTACGCCATTTGTCCCTTTCAAAAATCTTTCGTCCCTCTCTATCACTGCTCAGTGGTTGCATACCGCCGCATACCGTAGTAAATAAATTTTATGAAATTTTACAGAAAACAATTATTATAATATGTATTATTTATCAATTATACTACATTTATATATTGTGTTATTAGTGATTATTATTATCAATTTTCAGGGATCGTGATCATTATGGAGGTGGCGGCTGATAACAACACACACACAGCCAGACAGCCAGCCAGCAAGCAGCTTTAAGGAGCAACGACGGCATGCAGCGCATCCGTCGTGTAAGTGCAGGTAAATTATATATATATATATATATATATATATATATATATATATATATTTCAATCATGTATTTACATGTATTTATTTATTTATTATTATTATAGTATACCTATAATAATAATAAATAAATAAAAAACAAAAAAATATGTACCTATCTAGATACGTATATCTATTCAACAACCTCTCAATTTCTAATATCAATGTAGGTCGTATATACATAATATGTTCACGCTCATTCATACTACGAGACAATTATTGTCACCAAGAAACTTATGTAATTCGGATAGATATTGTGGCCCTGACAAGGGCCTTTTGTTTATCGTTGTAAGTATCGTGTCGTGCACAAAATGCGCGCAGTTGCACGCGGCGGCGTCTACGACAAAATACTAAACTTCTCACTTGGAGCTGGTGTACTTGGTGACGGCCTTGGTGCCCTCACTGACAGCGTGCTTGGCGAGCTCTCCAGGAAGAAGTAGCCTAACGGACGTTTGCACCTCCCTCGACGTGATGGTGGATCTCTTGTTGTAGTGGGCCAGGCGAGAGGCTTCAGCGGCGATGCGCTCGAAAATGTCGTTCACGAACGAGTTCATGATGGACATAGCCTTGCTGGATATACCGGTGTCGGGGTGGACTTGCTTCAACACCTTATAGATGTAGATGGCATAGCTCTCCTTCCTCTTGTGCTTCTTCTTCCTTTTGTCCGTTTTGGAGATGTTCTTTTGGGCCTTGCCGGACTTCTTGGCGGCCTTTCCACTAGTCTTGGGCGGCATCGTAAATTTTCACTGAACACACAGCTCGACTCGCAGAAGCAAACAACAGGTTGACTGTGAATAATATTTCGGATTGCGTTTTGTATAGCCGTCTATGAAAGGAGCCGCAGCGATATGCGTTATTCATTCGACCAATCGTATCGCACGGTTGTATCCCCGCGTTAGCTGTCTTCCCCCCCCCCTCCCCCCCCCCCCCCTCCATTCACCTCACTCCACCTTCCCTTCACCGTGGCGCACTCTGACTAAAATTAACTAATCATAATGCACGTGTGACGGAATATGCGTATAATAATATACATAGATACAAATAATTATGATTTAAACACATAAAAATAAAATAATATTAGGCGCACACACTCTATCGCAGTTCAGTTTTAACTTTCAACACTCAATTCATTTTATGGACCTAGGCGCTAGGCGGGAGACAAAGGCATCCAGGCCTTCCCACTTCAAGTCCCGGTGGATGACGGCGTTCCTCACGTAACGTGGGGCCCCGACGGCTGCTCGGAGACTAAGGTTTTCTTGAGCACGGAGACGACGCTTGTTGGTCTCCGAGCAGAGTGCGTACCACGCAGGGGCCGCGTATGTGAGGCGGGATCTAACATATGCCTTGTAGATCCCGAGCCGCGTCCGTAGTGGGAGGGAGGAGGAAAGCACTGGATACAGCTTCCCCCGGGCCATCTTCGTTGTTGCCACCATCTCGTCGACATGGGCGCCCATCGTAAGGCGCCTATCGAACTGCACCCCCAGGTATCTGACGTGCGGTTGCCACGGCACATCCCTACCGAGGAGCTTCAAGGGCGGCGGTAGTTCGGTGTTCCCTGAGATCAATGCCTGCGTCTTGCTGACGTTCACCGACAACCTCCATTTGGAGAGCCAGTCAGGCAGGGCGTCTAGGGCCATCTGGGTCTTCTTGGCCGCGTACTTTACGTTCATACTAACGGAAAAGTACGCGGCGTCGTCGGCAAATAGCGCCAACTGGGCCTGACCGGCTACGGGGATGTCGTCGGTGTACCACGCGTAGAGCGCAGGCGACAGGCAGCTTCCCTGGGGAACACCAGCGCGCACGGGGCGTTCCGATGAAACGGCGTCTTCTACCGCCACCCTTATTTTCCTGTCGTGCAGGAAGGAGGCCACAACCTTGAGCAGTCTTTTTGGCATGGGCTTGGGCGTTCCAGACAGTTTGTACAGCAGCCCCTCGTGCCATACCCTGTCGAACGCCTTCTCGTTGTCAAGGAGTACCACAGCCGCGTACTCCTTGCGATTTGATGCCGCCGAGATCTTGTGTAGCAGTCTGGCTATCTGGAGCGTCGTCGAGTGCTCAGGCCTAAACCCAAACTGCTCCGCACGCGGCGGGATGTGCGGGAGCAGCAGGCCGAGCAGGAGTTTTTCGAACACCTTCGAGAGTGCGCTGAGTAGCGTGATAGGCCGGTAACTTTCGGGCTTCTGCAGGTTCTTGCCCGGCTTGGGTAGCATAATGACCCGGCCGGTTTTCCATTCTTGTGGGTAGTGGCCCGAGCGCAGTATGCCATTGAAGAGGCGCGTCACCGCCGTGATGTACACTGGCGTGAGGTGGCGGAGCGCCTCATTCGTGACGTTGTCTGCGCCCGGGGCTTTCCTAGGCTTCAGGCTCCGGATCACTCGCAGGACCTGGCCGGGCGTGAAGAACGCTGCGTCCTCCTCGTCAGGTACCGGCTCCGCTAAGTAAGCTCGAAGATGCTCGATGACCATATTGTTGTGGTCTTGGTCGGCCACTGGGTTTGGCGTGAACTGACGCTCCAGATGTTCCGCGAAGATCTCGGCGCGATCCTCGGCTTTAAATCGTGGGAGGCCGTCGGCTGCTAGCAGCGGTCGGACAGGCTCTGGTTCGCCCGTAAGCTGCCGGCATAGGCGGTGAACAGAGGGGATATCACCGCCCACCGAGAGTAGGTGGTTCTCCCACGATCTGGCTGTGTGCTGTTGTAGGCGGTCCTTTATGGTCTCCACCAGCTTGTTGAGTTCCGTCTTAGTGGCGGGGCAGCGAGTGACTTGCCACTGTCGCCGCAGCCGCCTCTTCTGGGCCAGCAACTTGCTGATGTCGGCGGGCAACGGGTCGGGCTTTGCTGTGGCCGACACCGGGCGTTTTGCGGCTTCTAGGGCGGCGCGGATGCAGCAGGTGATGGCGCTCGCCGCCTGCTCAACTTCTTCGCCGGTGGAGACCCGCTTGAAAGCGACCTTGTTCTTGTCGCTCTCAAGCGCTTCCTCGTACTTCGCCCAGCTGATCTTGGATGCTCTGCTGGGCAGCGAGACCCTCGCCGGAAGGTCCTGAAGGACGAGAAGGACGGGTCTGTGGTCTGACGGCAGGTCCAGGAAGACTTGTTGTCTAGGTGGTGTTCGAAGGCCTCTGTAGGCCACGATGTCGATGATGTCGGGCTGGCCCGACGGGCTGTAGTGGGTTGGTTCGTCGGGGCCCGCCAACTCGTAGTCGTGGGCCACAGAGTCCAGGTGGAGGAGTCGCCCGCGAGGGCACACCCTCGAGGAGTTCCAGATTGTGTGTTTGGCGTTGAAGTCGCCGGCCACTATGGTCGGCGTGGGGTCTTGCAATAGTGTGCGAAGTTCTTGTGGGTCCAGCTTCCACTTAACTTTTGCGTTGTAGGGCGGCACATACGTCGCGAAAAGGCGCATTTCCTGGCCGGCGACGCTGACTAGTACGCCCAAGGCGTACATTGTCTGGAACTCCACGTGCGGTATGGCCTGATGGACGACGTTTCTCCTTACGAACACCGCTAGTCCTCTGTAGGGTCTGCCGTCGACGGGGCTCTTCTCGTCCTTGCGGTACGTTATGTACCCTGGGACCTTGAAGGGTTCGGTCTCCCGGAGGAGGGTCTCGCTGACCAGCATAACATCTATTCGCTGCTGACGGAGGAAGTTCGTCAGCAGCAGCTTCTTCCTGTGTAGGGATTCGGCGTTCCAGTATACTACTCTCAGAGGGCCGTGATCCATATTAAAGTGTGGGGTTGGGGACACCTCTGAGAAGACCCGTGGCGGCCAGCTGGTCAGGGGTCATGGTCGCCAGGGACTGGAACGCCTGGAATAGTAGGTGCAGCTGTTCAGACGGCAGCTGCGGGGCTTGTGGCTGGGGGGCCTGGGGGGCCGGGGCCGTGGGGGCCTGGGGCTGGCGATCTTCGGGGGGGGCGGGAGCGGAGCTCCCGGCGGTTGTCTTTTTCTTCTTCTTTTTCTTTTTTTTCGGCTTCGGGAGCTCTTCTCCCCTGGCCGTGGGGGCGTTGGCGGGGGCCATCAAGGAGGCCCCTGACGATTCCTCCGTGGCCGGGCGCGGCGTTAGGGTGGAGCCCGTGCGTGCCACCGGGCCGGCGCGCTTATTTCTTGCCTCCTTTTTGAAGACGGGGCAAGAGGTGTTGTTGGCGGGGTGCGGGCCCCCGCAGTTGGCGCATGTAGCAGGCTGGTCTTTAGGGCGATCACAGTCGGTCGCCTTGTGGGGTCCTCCGCATCGCACGCATGCGATCGGCCGGTGGCAATTTACTGATGAGTGCCGAAAAAGCTGGCACCTGTGGCATTGGGCGGGCCCCTGCTTGCCGCGCCAGGGCTCCACTTTGACCCCAGGCATGAAGAGGAGCTCCGATATCCCGAAGATCTGCTGGGAATTTTCAGCCCTTTTAATAAGGCAGAAGAAGATGCATCCGGGGCGATCTCCCCTACCCCGGATGCCCTTGATGGCCTCTGCCTCATGGCCTAATTGGGCGAGGGCGTCCTTGATGTCGCCCTCGTTGGTGTTGGCCGGAAGCCCTCTGATGGCCACCTTCAGCTGGCGCTCGGCCGGGAGGGAATAACAGAACCAGCTGACGCCGGCTTCTGCTTCCAGGCTCGTAAGGTATCGCTGCACGAGCCGGTACTCCTGCTCGTCAGCTGGGGTGAAGTTGACCCCCCGGCCGAGGGGGCGGGCGGATGGGGTGCGCCCCAGTATGCGGGCTAGCTCCCGGAAGTGCATGGCCCAATCCGGGAGATGCTCCACCACAATCCGTGGGTACTTGTGGGTCTTGGGGGCCGCTGTGCGTTGTTGCGCGGGTCCAGCTTGTTGGGGCTGGGTTGTGGGCGTCCCTCCCGATGGTCCAGGAGTGGCTTGCGGGTGCGGGGGGCGTACGGCCGGTTGTGATACGGCGGCCCCCGTAATGTGCGGTGCTAGTTGAGCACGCGGAGCCGGAAGTGGTGCGGCTCGTGCGGCAGGTGGTGCCGCAGTGGCGGCAGGCCTTGTTGCGGCGGGCATGGGTGCGCCCGCGGCAATGCGCGCGAACGAAGGCGCCGGCGCAGTGAAGGGCGCGGGCGGGCGCGCGGGCGGGGCCGCAGCACCGGGCTGCGGCGCGCGGCGCGGATCAACCCCTGCGTGGGGGATCATAGGTTGCGGGCGCATAACGGGCGCCGCCGCAGCACCGGGCTGCGGCGCACGGCGCGGGTCAGCCCCCGCGGGGGGGGCCGCGGCTACGGGACGCGGTCCGGACGTTGCCGCAGCACCGGGCTGCGGCTCGCGGCGCGAGTCTACCCCTGCGAGGGGGGGCGCGCTTCGTGGATGGGGAACGCCCATGGTGGGACGAGACGCGGAGGCCACTGGGGCCCGCGCCACCGATGGCGCTAGGAGTTGAGCGGCTTTTCTCCTCTGACTAGAGTCCCTCTGTGGGAGAGGGATGCCGGATGGTTTTGCGGCGGAGGGTAGTGGTGCTCCCAGCTCCTTCTTGTGGGAGCTTTGGGCATGGGGGGTCAATGCGACCAAGTCTTCTGGAGGGTCCAGTTTGGTCAGGTCCGGAAGTGAACCTGACGTTGAAGAAGTGGGGGAGGCGGACGCCTCCTCTTCCTGCAGCACATCTAGGGCGCGGGGTTTTTTGATGTCAGCGCCGTCTCCCGTGGGACTCCGGGGGCGCTTCAGAATGGAGGACAGGATGGTCCTCCTCGGCGTAGCAATGGGCGGGAGTGTAATAATCCCGCGGCGCGCGAAGTCCAACGCGGTGATGTCATCGTTGGTAGGCGAGGTTCCTCTTATCTCGTTCACCTGGAGCCTCAGGTAGATAGCCATCCACCGGGTTAGGCCCTCAGACAGGGTCCCGGCGGCGGCTATCCTCCCGAGCATCACGGTATCACGCTCGAACCAGCCCCTTGGTGAGAGCCGGGGGGTCGGCGCGAGGGCTGCCTCGGGGGTCGCGTATACAGCGGGGGTGGCGGGTGAGGCGGGGCGCTTGGGTCCGGCCGCCGCCTCGTCCTCTTCTTGGATGGGGTCCATTCCGGACCCCGAAAAACAGCGAGGGCGGGGAGTTGCCTCAAGCAGCCACTCAGGCCGCAGGCCGTCTACCCTGAACCCTTTTCGCCGGTGAGACCCGCTGGTGGGAGGCCGGCTACTAGGGGGGAATGGGCAAATCAACCGAACGACCCGGGCACAATTTCCGCTTGAGGCTATCCCTGCCTGCGCAAAATTTGCGTAGGAGCCGGGCACAGTGGCGCGGCGAGCGGAAATTATCGAAACTACGGCTCGTACTCGTGCGTGTGATCACAACGACAACTGGCGGTCCAATACAATAATAATCGCTTTGCGATACTTTTATACTCGGGTCGATGTAACGTAGGGGCACAATCGAGCATGACAAGAATATTCAGGAGTGGGGATGGAATGGAATTGAAGCGCGCGTGGTTTTTTTTTTTTTTCGCCTCTATACACAATACGATACACTCGATATCAACAGACTAAGTATAATTTGATTCGGATACATTACATCTCTCATACTCTCATTATTGTTTTATTGCAGGATAAGCGATGCGCGATTCGACGACGACGACGACGACGACGACGACGACGACGACGACGACGACGACGACGACGACAACGACGGCGGCGAAGCTCGAGATGAGGACCCCTCGACTATCGAGGAGTATGGACACTGGACACCACTTCATAGCGAGATGCAGATGCAGATCGATCGACGATCGGTAGATGGTACGTAAGTAAATAAATTAATCAATAGACAAGCTAAAGATATGTAAGTACAGTACACATACAAAATACCTAGTGTGTGAAACAGAATAGAGTAGGTAGGTAGGTAGATATTTGTTTGTTCGATTGACATAGATATTGTAAGCAAAGAAACTGTGGTAAATTAGCACAGATTGATTTGTTAGCCCTGATAAGGACTGTTTTTGTTTTTAAAAAGGCGCGAAAGGGCGCGCGCTGATGCTGGTGGTATGGCGGCGTGTCGTTGTGTCTTCATTTGTCTCTCCCTCGTTAGCTTGTCGCCGCGGCGTGTGGCGCTGGACCAGATCGCTGCAATGGCGGAACACCAAACAGCCACCACCGGCTCGGCCGCGTTTCCCTCCAGGTCTTGTTTTTGTTGTTCTTGTTGTTGTCGTTGTCGCGATGCGGCAGAAGCGGCGTCGGCGGCTGCGTCGTCGTAGATGATGATGACGTTGACGACGACGACGACGACGACACTGACGCTGCAGCAGCAGTAGTAGCAACAACAACGTAATCGTTGACAACAGCGACGACGACCGAGTTTACTTCTTAGCCGCTGCGGCCTTTTTGGCTGCTGGCTTCTTGGGAGTGGCCGCAGCCTTCTTGGGTTTCGGTGCTTTCGGCTTCTTCGTGGGAGGCTTGGCGCTCTTCTTAGCCTTAGGCGCGGCCGCAGCCTTCGCCTTGGCCGGAGCGGCAGCTTTCTTAGCGGCGGGCTTCTTCTTTGCCGCTGCCGCCTTCTTGTCCTTCGCGGCCGATGCGGCCTTGCCCTTGGACGGAGAGGACGCGGACGAAGCGGCGCCGGAGGAGGCTCCCTTCTTAGATTTGGACGCGGCGGCGGCGGATCCCTTCTTCGCCTTAGCGGCGGACGACGCCCTGCCGCTCGACTTGGCCGCTGCCGGTTTCTTGGAAGATGAAGATTTAGATTCCAATTTGAACGAGCCGGACGCTCCTTTGCCCTTGGTCTGGATAAGGGCTCCCGATTCGACGGCGCTCTTCAGGTACTTCCTGATGAACGGCGCCAATTTCTCAGCGTCGACTTTGTATTGAGCCGCTATGTACTTCTTGATGGCTTGCAACGAAGATCCGCTACGTTCCTTCAACTCTTTGATGGCGTTGTTCACCATCTCCGAAGTCTTAGGGTGAGTAGGTTTCGCCTTTGCCTTCTTCACGCCACCCGCAGCCGAAGCCTTTGGCTGCTTCTTCGCCGGCGTCGCTGGCGCTGGTGCCTCGGATGCTACAGCTGTGTCTGCCATTTTTTTTTTTATTTTTATTTAAGTTATAACAAACTTCACAACAAACACTAACACAAGAATTACTAGTAAGTAAGCAAGTGAGTAGTAGAGTAGAGACGCGCACGCGTAACAAACAAACAAAATGTAGAGTAGATTCGTCTGAGATGTCGCTATCGTCGTCTATACATTTCGGACGAGCGTAGCAATACCGTAACGAGAACCGCGGTGCCGCGAGACGTTTTCTCATACGAGCACAACAAACTTTTCACTAACTAAGTTCGGGATATATTAATTTTTAATAGTATTATATTAATTATAATGAAATATTTATATGTACATTCAATATTTTTTAATTCAGCTACGATACCGCGCATTTTTCCAGGTCGCGTAGCGTAAGGATCGCAAGGTAGAGGCGTTTATTTTCGTAGTAATATATCGCGAGCAGGTCGGGTCCTGTTCAAAAGTGGTTTTTCTTTATAAAACGTATAATTATCTATGATTTGTGTCTGCACGTTGAAAGCGAAGATATTGAGCTTGTTTCGTGTCAATGTTTCGCATTTGTCTATCATAATTTTGACCATTTTAAAGCTTGTCAAGTCGAGGGTCGTAAAACACGAGCGAACCTCGACTCGCTACTGCACGTAACTCTCTGCGACGTTTGAGGTGTATCTGGGCATGGCCATTTGAGACTTTTTAAAAGTTATATATGTAAATTAATATATTATTATATAAATTATACATACAGTACCTACATAAAATGAAAAAATATTCACATGAGCGATCGGCGGCGCCGCCGCCGGCGTGACATAAAGAAAGAGCGTACCTACATTATACGTACACGTTCCGATACTGAGATCCACCTCGTAATAGGATTATATTACGTAATAAAATAAAATTTTAAAATTAAAAGATACCTATATAGATATAAAATTAAGATGTAGCGGTACATTATGTACTTAAAATATATTTCAAATTTTCAATATTCAATTTGGAGCCCTACTTGTATTGTAATGAACGTACACCTATACTATTATTGGTGTAGGTAGATAATAATAATAAGTGTTGCACTTAAGTACTTACTCATTTGTAACTTGAATAATTCAAACATCATTCGTCTTATATAAGTAGGTAAAAAAAAAAAAAAAAAAAATCGTGATAATGAATGTGGATTGGATAGGAAACGTTCCCGGTTCTCCCTAAATTCAATATAGATAGGTGTGTGTGTGCGTGCGTGCGTGTAAGTACCCATAGGACTTGCTTTTTAAGATTAAGCCCAGGTCCAGGTATAGAGATAGAGACATCAGTTATAGTATCTTAGAAACAGTTATATATATAAGAAAACGAAACATATGCGGCCCTGATAAGGGCCTTTTTTTTTTGTTTTACACGGCGGCAGCCAGCCAGCATTGCACTGTGCTATAATGTACGTATGCGCAACGCCGTGTCTTCCCGCTGTTGTTAAGGAGAAAGAACAACATCTCTTAACCGCCAAAACCGTACAGGGTACGGCCCTGACGCTTCAGAGCGTAGACGACGTCCATGGCGGTGACGGTCTTCCTCTTGGCGTGCTCGGTGTATGTGACGGCATCGCGGATCACGTTCTCGAGGAATACCTTGAGCACACCGCGGGTCTCCTCGTATATCAAACCTGATATACGTTTGACACCACCTCTGCGAGCCAGACGACGGATGGCAGGCTTGGTGATACCCTGGATGTTATCACGGAGAACCTTCCTGTGACGCTTAGGTCCTCCTTTTCCAAGACCCTTTCCTCCCTTACCGCGACCGGTCATTGTTGTAGAGTATATTTAACAACAAACAAAATTAAAACGCGCGGGCGCAAACACACGAAACTTGTTAGCGGACGAAGGGAGGAGGAGTACTACGTCGGTCAACTCGCCGAGTCGTCATCCTGGTGCCCGCAGCCACGTCGCGACCTCAGGATGGAGAGCTACTCACTGCGGGGGAGACTGTCAGCGACGTACAAGATATAAATATGAAATAAGAATGATTTTAGATAGAAAAAATTGTATAGATAGTTTTTTTTATAAGATAAATTTTTCCGTAGTTAAAATCCCTTAAGATAGTATAGTTATGGTGTATAGTTTGTTAAGTTTTATTGAAATAAATACTTTTTTATTAGATAGGGCATTAATTAAGCTGAAATGTATAATGATCTAGGTTGTTTCATTCCCCTAATTTCTAAGTTAAATAACTGACTGCAAAGTAAAAAGCAATACCATAACGAGAACCGCTAGATGGTTTTTTGTAAATAACTTGATAATTACTGATTATATTTTGAAAATCAGAATTATAAAACATGTATAAACATGAAAAACATGACTGAGAATTAAGAAATTGTAAATAATTGACTGCCTTCATAGTACAAACCGATGAAAACTGTAGATTTCACTAGAAAGAGATGCACTCATAAGACAGACAAGGAAATAGAGAAAACAGAACCGTGTGCAAAAATTTAATGGTGAGCGCAGTAAGTTTTTAATGTGTTAAAAAATACGAATATTATGATTGGCTTGAATTTTGCTGAATTTTACAGACTAGACAGCCTAAAACTGTATAAATCAAGTCGTGGTTTGTATGGAGGCATCACATAAAGAGAGTCAGAGACCGCGCGGCTCACTGCCTCTTTAGGTTGTCCCCGATGATCAGCAATCGTAGAATGTCACTTCGTAACAAGTTGACATTGTACAAGCTGTGCATCCGCCCTATCATGTCGTACGCTAGCGTGTGCTTCGCACACGCTGCCGGCACGCATATTAAAAAACTACAAGTCATCCAAAATAGGTTCCTCAGGAAGGCTACCCAAGCGGCATGGGGTACCCGGAATGTGGACCTACATCGCGAACTGGAGCTCACCTCCATCCCCCGATTCTTCAAAGAGATCGCCTCACGATCCTTTGAACGCGCCCCCAATCATCCCAACCAGTTAGTAGCGAAAGCTGCTGACTACAACCCCACAGATTTCCTTAGGTGTAGGAGACCAAGGCATGTACTCAACGATCCGGACGACCCCATTAGTCGTGCGATTCCCCCCACCGTAGAGTCACCTGCGCAACGCAGACATAGCACACACATTAGCTCGATTACGAATCCCACTCGCCGGCGAGTGCGGATCAGGAATAGGACTGGCGCGTTCACGAGGTACCGCACGGTACCCGGTCGCTTCTAGCCAGTCAGCCCTTCAGGCGCTTGACACTTGGTCAAAGCCGATCGCCAGTGACGCCCAAAGCCGAGGTTCGTTCCCACCCGGTGGGAGCCCTTTGTGCTGTCACTTAACGGTGTGGACAACATCTTGCCATTTTGGCAATGTTGGTCCCGCCTAACCCGTCGCGCCCGGTGAGCTGTAAAATGCCTTCAGCATACAGCGTATTGCTTCGATCGAAAAAAAAAAAAAAAAAGTATGGAGGCATTCAGTTAACCTCAAGCAGTCCAGTGATAACAAGTAGTGAATAGTAGTAGTGAATAGTAGTAGTGAATAGCAATAGTGAACAGTTATAACAAGTAGTCATAGTGAACAGTCATAGTGATAATAAGTAGTTATAGTGATGTAATAAAGTGGTGAAATAAGTGAAAAGTTTAGTGATTTTATTTCAAGTAAGTAAAATCCCTAAAGGTTTATGTTTTTATTTTCTTTTATTTTTTGACATAATTTTTTCTTTTGACTTTAAAATCTGTGATTACTTGTGTGATTTTTAATGTGAATGTGCAATAAGTATAATCCACTCTGGATTATATAGACTCTTGAACACCTGAGCTAGGACTTCTGCCTCCCTCACAAGCCTGCTGGCCCGACCATCATATACAGTCCACTTAAGTCGTCGCTGCACGGACGACCCTGGCAGGGCTCTGAGCGCCGCCACGCCGCCGCAGCACACAGATACGCCGCCGCTGCACTCGCTGCCGCCGCACGCTGCCACGCTGCTGCTGCACCCGCCGCCGCAGCACACAGTTACGCCGCCGCTGCACTCGCTGCCGCCGCACGCTGCCACGCTGCTGCTACACCCGCCGCCGCAGCACACAGCTACGCCGCCGCTGCACTCGCTGGCGCCGCACGCTTCCACGCTGCTGCTGCACCCGCCGCCGTAGCACACAGCTACGCCGCCGCTGCACTCGCTTCCGCCGCACGCTGCCACGCTGCTGCTGCACCCGCCGCCGCAGCACACAGCTACGCCGCCGCTGCACTCGCTGTCGCCGCACGCTACCACGCTGCCGCTGCGTACACCGCCGCCTCACCACCTCACTGCCGCACGCCGCCAAGCCGTTGCCGCGCCGCCACGCAGTAGCACCGCCGCACTGTGGAATATTTGGGTATATTTCGGATCAAAAATCTGTAACTCCGTCAATTTTAAAGGTAGAGTTTTCAAATTTTGCAGTAATATAAAGTGATATATAAGGATTAAAATTATATTACTGTTGCAGAAATATTGTGAGGTCAGGAGCCCCACATTTAATGTTAGAGTCTGAAGCAGCGTTAAAGATGTAAAAATGTTGAAAAAGTTAAAGGAATGTTGAAAGAAACGAGTGACGCGTGTGTGTCGTATGACTAATTTATTGCCACTGTTCGAGTAAACAATTGTGTGTTGTCAGCATAATACAAATAAATGCGAATGTAGGAGCTCGCTCGTACATACTGCCGAACTTAAGAAATCAACAAGAAACAAAAGTATATAAAAAGTACAAAATGAAAAACATGTTAAGGTGTCGTTTGCTTGTTGACTCCACGCCTTGTAGACTGACGCTCCCAGACAGTTCGCGTAGCAGCTTGTGGTTCCTCTTCAGATGTCCTCTTAACATGTTGCAGTTCCAAGTCCTTAGTTCTGCTGTTAATATTAGCTGTTTGCAATCTGTTCCACTTGCGATACACCCATACACATATGATAGCAATTCCAATAAGTGCAATGAGTACATAAACAATGTAGTGATGGACGTCGTGGGAACTGCTGAGCGCGCTGAAGTTATCCTGATCGGCCTTCATTGTGTTTATTTGATTTTGTAGAGTTTTATATTGTTTTATGTGGACTTCAGGCACTCTAAGCTCTGTAAAGTTTATCTCCTTTAAAATATTGTTTACTCCAGACTCTGGTAAGAATGTCTCGGTTTCATCGATATGAATCTTCAGTTCCGAGTTGTATGTTTTGGGCGAATGTATAACGATGTTTTCCCCTTTTAGCATACATCCAGGCCATAAGCTAATAATGCCCGGACCGAGTAGTGTCTCTGACGTAACAGATGCGTCATTACAAAAGACACGTACCGTGCGCTCTTGACAACATGTAAACAGCCACGCGGCGCGGCTGTGTAACCTGATCCAGTCATCGCTGCAGGACTTGCTCGTATAGCTACAGCCCGATAAGTTATTATTGTTGATAATTTGCGCTTCACATAAAGTCGATAATGCCTTTGTAGTTGTATGTATAGGTAAGTTGATTCTGCATAGCCGTTTCGTTTCTTTGAATGATATACAGCCTGTATGCACATCTTCTTCAGACATCGGAATAATCATGTCCCGTTTCAAATTTAATGCCGAATATTTTGCAGTAGGGATGATGTATGTTGCTATCGAAGTTTGTGGATCAATTCTTGGAATAGGGATCACTCGATTTAATTCAAAGGGCTCGATACTTAATAGTGGTAGCTTCACTTCGAAAATCAAATAACTCATTACTCTGACATGTACTCGTGACAGTTTATACATTTCACGTATGCATTCCTGTTGACCGCTTACACACGGTAATGTTATATCGTTTGGTATTTGAGCTGCTATGATGTTGAGTTGGCTCTCAAACTCTTCTGGTGATAATAGATGCGTGTCCATGTGCCCGCTGCGCACATCAGTTACCAGGTCAAGTAGCTCTTCTTGTAGTTTGCGTAAGTTCTGGATGATAATATTCGCTGTTAGTGTCGCCGCAGTAATATACATTGATTTTTTATGTTCGTTTTGCATCCAGTTGTTTAGCTCTGCGACTTGTTGACTGATACTGGCAAACTGTGTAACCATCATCTTCTCGTGTCTCTTTAAAATGTTGTATTCGCCTTCAATTACAGATGTTTGCTGTTTGTATAAGCTCAGAAGATGATTTTCATTTTGTTGTATTTTCTTGATATCTTCGTCGTATTTGGTAGCAAATCTTTCATCAAGGACTCCGAATAGAGAGTTGGCTACGTATCCAACTCCATCGATAAGACCTCTCTTGGACCGTTTTCCATGTTCATTGCTTAGCATTTTGTTGTAGTGTAAGATCTCTGTTACTTCATGTCGCAGATGAGACGTGATGACCTTAAAAGCTGGTTCTTCCTTACTTATATCGTCAAGTATTTTAATGTAGTATTCTATATGTTCTAGACTATGCCAATAGGTGGACAAGTTGTAGTAAACAACCATTTTCCAATCATCTTGTATCGCTTGCATCTCTGCTATCTTATCAAAGTACAGCGGTGTGTTTTGAAGTAGGGTTGTCACTTCCATCGGCCGTGGTGATTGTTCACAGGTTATTGTTGTGAACAATGTAAACCATACCAGCATAATGTTGAAAAGAGTGTTGAGAATATTTCTTTTTGATCTTTTTTGTTTTGTTTCAGGCTTTGTTTCAGGTGTTTGTTCCGGCAGCTGCTGTTCCACGGGTGAGTCTGGTTCTACAGGTAAGTATATCAGTTTGTTAACTGGACGTTTAACTCCTTCACTGTTCTTTGTTTTCAGGGTTACCACACGTACTCGGCCGTCGTTTCCTGGATGAGTCAGGATGACCCTTCCCAAGAGCCAGCGAGCAGGGGGTAAGTTATCTTCCTTTATAATAACTAGGTCCCCGACTTGAAGATCCTTTCCAGCATAATGCCACTTGCTACGTGTTTGCAGCGTTTGGAGATACTCCATTGACCATTTTCGCCAAAAGTCCTTGTGCATCTTCTCCGTCAACTTCCACCGTGTTCCGAGGCTCATATCCTCAACTTCTTGCGTGAGCGGGGCTGCCAATGTTTGGTCTCCAGTTAAGAAATGACCAGGAGTGAGGCAGTTCAAGTCTTCTACACTGTCTGATAGCGCCACCAGTGGCCTAGAATTAAGGCAGGCTTCAATTTGCGTCAACAGAGTAGTGAACTCCTCAAAGGTTAATTTTTGTTCACCAAGTACCCGCTTCAGGTGGTGTTTCATTCGCTTGACAGCTGCTTCCCAAAGCCCACCGGCTGTTGGCCAGGATGGAGCGTTGAAGTGCCATTGGACCCCACAGTTAGTAAGTTCATCTATGACTCCGGGTTCCGTCAAGTAATGTTCTAGTGCTTTTTTATGCTCTTGTTCCAGGCTGCGGGCAGCACCGACAAAGTTAGTGCCACAGTCACTGTACATATGCTGCGGTGTTCCTCGACGGGCGCATAAGCGTTTGAAGGCAGCCAAAAATGTGATTGATGTTAAATCCGACACCAGTTCGATGTGGATTGCTTTAGTGGAGAAGCAAATGAAGATGGCAATATAGCCTTTCGTTGTGGAAATTCCTCTGCCCTTGTTTGATTTGACATCTACAGGTCCAGCTAGGTCGACTCCAGAATGGGTGAAGGGACGTGAAGGTGTCACCCGAGGCTTCGGTAAGTCAGCCATCAGTTGGTTCTTACTTGAGGCTCTGAACCTTAAACATTTCGTGCACTTCTGTATTTCTCGTTTGACTGTGTGCATTCCACCGAGCATCCAATACTTCGATCGCAGGTAAGTCAAGGTAAGTCTTGCCCCACCGTGTAGTGTCATTTTGTGTGCCCAATCTATGAGAAGAATGCTGAGCCGATCGTTGTTAGGTACTATCATTGGATGTTTGTGAAGACCACTCAGATGAGAGTTTTCTAGTCTACCACCTACTCTCAAGATGCCTTCGTTGTCAATCCATGGATGTAGGTTCAAAAGTTTGCTTCTTCGTTGTAATTTTTTCTCCTGTTGAAGATGTTCTATGTCTTGGTAGTAATGTTTGTTTTGCACAGCCCTGATAATTGAATTGTGCGCGTTTCGCATTTCATTCACTTTCAAGTTCAATGTTAGTTTGTTATCAGTGTGGCGTACATTGTGGATGAAACGCGACACCCATGCAAGTACGCGCGTTGCACGTTGCATAGAGCTGTGACGATCTAGAAGCGACTCGATAATTGTTTCTTCCGAGTTACTCCTTGCGGCACATACTTTTGATTTATTTTCCTCTTCTGGAACTGATATGTTTGGTTGTTGTGGAATGTTTCTTGTTTTCAGCCATTCTGGCCCTTCCCACCAAAGAGGATGAGAAATTAGTTGTGATGGTGACACGCCTCGACTCGCGCAGTCTGCGGGATTGTCTTCAGACTTCACGTGGTTCCAGCAGGATGGTGGCATGGTTTCCTTTATGGTTGCGACACGGTTGGCCACGAAGGCTTTCCATCGAGTAATGTCTCCTTTCAACCATCCCAACACCACCATTGAGTCCGTCCATCCGTGTATTATAAGTTGTCTATTCTGAATGTTTAATGAATCTATGACCTTTCGCATCAGTTTGGATAGAAGTAATGCACCGAATAGTTCCAAGCGCGGTAATGATAAAGCTTTGTTTAATGGCGCTAATTTTGTTTTCCCAGCTACTAACTTTATCAATGGTTGTTCGTCGTTGCCGATGGAGTAGCAGTATATGACGCACCCATAGGCTCTTTCTGAGGCGTCGCAAAAACCGTGAAGTTCGATAGGCTTCTGCGTGTTGCCAATCCATCGATTTATTTTTATCTCAGCTATACGATGTAGATCTTGTTTCAGTGCTTCCCACTCCTGTTGTACTTCCAAGGGCAGCTTGTCGTCCCAGTTTAGATTCAAAGTCCACACCTTTTGAAATATGAGTTTGCTTTGTATTGTGACCGGCGACAGCCAGCCGAGTGGATCAAATAGCTTCGATATTTGCGATAGTAACTCTCGTTTTGTAGTAGACTTGTTATTATCAACTGAGTGTACCGGGCAATGGAATGAAAATTGATCTGTACATGGATTCCATGATAATCCGAGCGTTTTGTTAGTTTCAGCGTGTTTAAAGTCAAACATATTTTGACTTATTAGGTCGGTAGGCAAATGTTCAAGTAGTTTTTTGTCGTTACTGGCCCATTTTCGTAGGTTAAAGCCTCCGCCCTTCAAAATATTGATTATTTGTTGTTGTGTTTCTATGGCATTCTCTATTTTATTACTACCTCCAAGTAAATCATCAACGAATAATTGTTTGTTTAGAATATCTACGGCAAGAGGATACTTATCGCCGTCATCTTGTAGTAGTTGTTTTATTGTTCGCAGTGCCAAATAGGGAGCGGCCTTGGTTCCATAGGTGACTGTGCATAGTTGATAGTCTTGTAATTTTTCAGATGTTGAGTCGCGCCACACTATCTTTTGGAGATGTTGATCTTCTTCCTTGACCCATATTTGACGATAGAATTTCTCTATGTCAGCAGTGTACACGAACTCGAATTTTCTCCATAGTAAGATCATGGCTTGCAGATCTTGTTGCAGGTTAGGTCCGCCCTCCATCAGCTCGTTCAAACTATATCCCGTCAACGATTTGCAGGACGCGTTGAATACCGTTCTCAGCTTGGTAGTAAGCGAGTCCGGCTTGATAACACCATGGTGCGGATGGTAACAGCTTGGGTCACGTGGCTCGTAACATAACTTCATGTGACCAAGTTCTATATACTCTGCGATGAACTTTCTGTACATTTCGTGTAAAGTTGAATTTTTGGAGAATGACTTCTCGAGTTGTTTGAATTGGGCCACCGCTCGTGATTTAGATAGGGCCAAATGTTGTTCGAAATCAGGCTTCATAGGTAACTTGACTTCATATCGTCCGTCGGGCTGACGTGTTGTTGTAGCCTTGTACAAATTTTCGCAATATTCTTCGCTAGGTGTCATGTTGCTGTTCGGTTGAGTTATTTCCTCCATCTCCCAGTATTGCGAAATTTCTTCCAGGTTGTTCAAAACTGCGTGGCAGTTAAACGTTTTTACGTTTCCCACCAATATCCAGCCAAGTTGAGTTTGCTGGGCAATCGGGGCATTAGCAGGACCTCGTAGTATTCCATCCATCAATATCTCAGCGTAGACTTTAGCATCGAGTAGTAAGTCTACAGGTCTGGAAACGTTGTACTCAGGATCTGCTAGTTGTAAGTTATGCAGATGGGACCAAAGTTGTTTTTCAAATGTAAAGTTAGGTAAGTTTCCGATTACTCTTGGCATAACCAATGCTTCTGTTACGAAGGTGTAGTTCTTGTATCGGGACTCGCAGATAAGTTGGACAGCTCCGTTGCTATGTGTTGCGGTTGAACCGACACCAAATACGGACGAAGATTGGTTGCATCTGTCGAGGCCTAAGCGTTGAGCAGCTTGCTCGGTTATTAGGTTGATTTGAGAACCTTGGTCCAAGAGACATCTCATTGGTAAAAATGTTCCGTCCTTAGAACGTATGTTCAATTCAATCGTAGCGAGTAATATTTCATCATAATTTCCATTGACATGGTATGATTTGCGTTGCTGCGAAGTCGTCGGCTTGTCCACGTTATTCGACTCCGCCTTGTTACACACCGCCTCGTGTAGAATAGTGTGGTGTGCATTACTGCAAACCTTACCTTTCTTTGTAGAGGTACAATTGTCCTTGTGGTAAAAAAGGCAGTTCTCACAAACAGACAATGATTTTATAGTGTTCACCATTGCCTCTGGTGTCATGTTTAAAAACTTTTTGCATGTTAATAACACATGGTCCTTTACCTTGCATAGTGGACATGTGCGTTCGGCGTATGCTTTGAATGACTTGGCGAACTTGAGCCTCGTATCGGTTGTATTGTCTTTGTTCTTAGGTTCATTTTCCTTTGCAGGGATGTTTTGTTTGTTTGGCTTGCCTTTCTTATTCAAAGGTTCTAAGGCAGTGAATTTATTTTCCAGGAATGTAATTAATTCGTCAAACAATGGAAGTTCACGCTTGTTTTTCCGCGCATCCATATAAGCTGTGTATGTTTCCGAATCCATTTTTTCAGTTATGATGTGCACCAAAATGGGATCCCAGGTTGAAGTGTCCACTCCAAGGTTATGAATGGCGTGTACTGTCTCCAAACTTATATCATGAAGCCGTTTAATTTCATAGGCACTGTGTTTTTGCATTGTAGGTTGGTTCATGAAAGTTTGCATAAGCTTCGTAAATAGCAGTTGTAGGTTGTTATATCTTCTGTTCAGTATATCCCAACAGGTATCGTAGTTTTCTGCCGAAATATTCAAGTGTTGAACAAGACGCTCAGCCTCACCCTTAAGTTTCCCCTTAAGGTGCTGCATCTTTTGACATTTGTTGAGTGTTGGGTTGTTATGGATCGCCTCGCTGTAGAGATCCAAAAATGCTGGCCAGGCTGCATAATTCCCCGAAAATGTTGGCAACTCGATATGTGGTGTAGAGTCTTGTTGATGTTTTACCGAATTTAATTTACGATGTAAATCCGATTTTGTTTTTTCGTACGCTTCTTCGTGTCGAGAAAATTCACTTTCATAAACTTCATCGTCTCCTTCTAGCAGGTTATCAATCTGCCAGTGCAATTCGTCAATAGCTTTCCAGCGTGATTGGAGCATTTGGAGCTTATCTTCAATTTCCCAGCGTTCTGTTAAGTTGTTTATGTGGATGTTTTTTATAACACGAAGTAGAGCTCGAAAGTTGGTTTTCTGTTGTCAAATCGTCAGACTTCGAAGTAGACCCTCTGTCATCCGATCTTCCTTCGTTTTGAGAACCTTCACCATCGCTTGGCGTAACGTAGGGCTTAGTGTTCTGAATCATTTGAAAACCGATGTTAAACTTTTGTTTTAAAGCTTCAAACTCATTGTTAATGTAGTAAGCAGCTGTTTGAATTTCTTCTTGTTGTAGAAGAGTGTCGTTGGATTCGTACTCACCCCATAAGCTTTCAAGGGCGTCCAATCTTGTTTTAAGATATTTGGAAGTCTTGCGGACTGCAGAATCCTTTTTAAAGTTGGTGAAGATCTTCGAAATACTCTCAGCAATCTGATGTTGTCGTTCCAGGAGCACTTCCATGATGGAGATACTTCGGTATGTTGTTCGATGTTAAGATGTTGTTTGTTAACTCAGTAGAGCGATGTTGGATGCTGCGTTGCACCAGATCTCCGGAATTCCGTGTATACTCAATTGCACTGCACTGTAATCGCAAAATCACAGAAACAGCACAAAAAAACACAGAATTTCACTATCCGGCTCGAAGGACCAAAATGTGAGGTCAGGAGCCCCACATTTAATGTTAGAGTCTGAAGCAGCGTTAAAGATGTAAAAATGTTGAAAATGTTAAAGGAATGTTGAAAGAAACGAGTGACGCGTGTGTGTCGTATGACTAATTTATTGCCACTGTTCGAGTAAACAATTGTGTGTTGTCAGCATAATACAAATAAATGCGAATGTAGGAGCTCGCTCGTACAAATATAAAACCCTACAATATTTTTTTTTTAATAAAGAAAAGTCACAATATTTTAAAATGGTATATATTTGCCGATATGCATACTTTTTCATTTTTTTTTGTATATATGATTCTTAAAACTAGTTAAATTTAATTATGATTACTATAATATAATGTTAAAAAATAAAAAAAAAATGTTACATTACCATTACACTAAATATAAAAACTTTATCAAAATTACAACAAAATATTAGATTAATTTGTTAAGTATTAAGTAAGTTTACATTATAGTAAATGTGATTACTGGTTTACTTCTAATTATTTATATATATTCATCGATTATATCAGTTTAATATTTTTGATGAGCAGGATTTACTGCTGGCTGGTGTGCCTCACACAGTTCGTTGACTTTGAGAAGATGCAGAGCATCTTCATCTAGCTCTTTAACGTTTTTAGTATATTGTTTTCTTATGCTCGTTATATAAGGATCAGATGCCTAAAGTAGTGTATGAAACACATGTTCGTTAGTAGCTATTCGAGTGCATTTCCGGGCATGATGCAAGCGACATTTTTGGTAGTCCTTATTTCGAGACTCTTGGGCATCTTCCGATAGTTGTCCAATTGGTAGGACTGCAAAATTATTTATTATACTCTCTCCATGTATTAAAATTTTATGGACTAAAGATGGCATGTAGTACCAACTATGTTTACTAACGTATATTCTCGCAGTTTCTAATGCATAATCACCAAATTTCTTAGCATCTATCATTACACCAGATGACAAAGCTTGCAGAATTATATTTAACCGTTTAATCAAATCAATGTCAAGTAGCCATTTTAAATAATGAAATAGTCGTACTTTACGAAGCGCTCACTGATTTAATACTGAAAAAATATTCTTTCGGCCCTATTTATACTGTTTCAGAGCATGTGAATAATTTTAAATATCTATTTTCTCACAGAAAATCACCGCAAAATTGATAAAACAATAGAATATTATTAATTCATAAACAACCACAAATGCTTTTTATGAATACCTAAACTTTAAATTAATGTTAAATTCAAATCATCGGCAAACGTCGGTAAGTGTGAAAAGCTTCGACGAAGTTCGGAAATACCTTATTTTTTCCTTTATATGTTGTTTACCATTATATATATATGAAAAAAATATTATTATATATTTTATTTACATCTCAAGTAGATAAGCCTTACAGAAATATATAATAACCTATACTTTTTACTTCAAGTTTTTTAATTATTTCACTTTGAAAGTTGCTAAAAAAGAACTTAAAATTTGCTTATTACAGAAACGTCTAACTTTCGTACGTAAAAAAAATACTATCGCCGTATAAAATATGAATTACTTTACAGATAATATAAGTTTGACTTTCGAACTATTTAATGAAAATCATAGAATATCCTATTTCAGTAATTGGTAAAAAGCATTTATGATATGCGTTTGTTCTACCATATTCCACAGTGCGCCGCTAGCTCGCCGCGTTGCTGCTCGCCTCACCGCGCCGCCGCCCCGGCCGCAACGCCCCGTGCCAGTTAAGGGTGCTGCACGCCACACCACCACGCTACGCAACTGCCGCGCCGCCACGCAGCAGCGTCGCCGCTAGCTCACCGCGCCGCACCCCGCGTCCTGCCCCCTGGGTCAACTACAACACGTGCAAGCACAGTTTTTCTGGTCCTTCGAGCCGGGTCAAGGAGAGGGATGCCCAGGCCTGTTACCAGGTCTACCGCTGCTACTGCTGGGAAATCCACATCAACGGAATGGAGCATGAACACGCCGACCGAGACTGACACCACAGCAACAACTACGGACACTGAGATGTCTCAACGGTCGACAAGAAGAACGCCGCCGCCCCGTGCCGGTGAAGCCTCCCCGTCGCGCGCCGCTACGGGAGACCGCATCACATCGGCCACACATACAGAGGAACCCGCAGCATCCGTGCTGCCTCCTGCATTCATCGATAGAGGGCACACCGCGCCGCGTTCCGGCTCAGCTGTACATGAAGGCGAGCTACGCACGCCTCCAACGACGCGCTCGCTGATTCAGCAACACGACGAGTTGCTGACACGCATCACTGAATCACATAAGCGCCGCCTACAGCCCGCCGCCCCAGCCTCGATGGAGCCCAGACAGAAAACGAAGACTGCAGAAACACGAACGAGGAAACTGAATCAAGATACAAGGTCAGTACGATCTTCAAAAAGAGCCACACTAGAAGCTAAGATGCAACTAGCCAGAAGAGAATTAGAAGTAGCTGAGGCCAGATCGAAGATAGCACAAACAGAATTAGAGTTGCTACAATTAGACTCTGACGATGAAGATTTTGCTCATGAAGAACAAAATCAAATACAAGTTGAGCATTGGTTAGATCACGCAGACACCGTCCGAGAGAACATACCTCCTCCTCAAGAGAGCAAGAAGAGTGAGATAGAAAAATTGACTCACGCTGTCAACAACCTATTTAAAAAATCTTTAGAACCCAGTCTACCAAAGTACATTATAGAACTACCTAACTTCAATGGTACCAGCGAGGAGTGGTTAGCCTTCAAGAGGTCCTTCGAAGACACTGCACACGCCTTCACAGCCACGCAGAATTTGACACGTCTGAGAAAAGCACGTCAAGGAAAGGCCAAAGAAGCAGCCAAATGCCTTCTGTTTACTGCTGAGACACCGCAAGAAGTCATGGTAGGATTGGAAGACCGCTTTGAAAGACCTGGAGCCATGGCCCTAGCTGAGATGGAGAAATTTAAGAACTTACCAAGGATGCATGAAACACCAAACGATGTCTGCATATTCGCCTGCCACGTTAAGAATGCTGTAGCAACAATCAAGGCGCTTGGGAAAGAAGGATACCTGAGCTCGCCAGAAACACTGAAAGCACTGATTGAGAAGATGCCACTCAACATGAGATACAGATGGTTTATGTTCCACCGCATTCACCGAGAAGATAACAAGCCTGAACTTCTACTCATTAAAGACTTTCTGGCAGTGGAAGCTGATATGTGCGGTGACTTCGCTCCCCCTGAATTGTCCTGGGAGAACAAACGAAGCTCAACGACGAAGGGTGTTCATATGATACAAGAAAAGGAACACACTCGGCAACCAGACAAGAAGAATGTTCAGAATGTCAAGAAGAGCATTGGGTCTACGAGTGTAAGAAGTTCAAGGAAGCAAACACAGATGCGCGATGGGAAATAGCAAAGAAATCTAGACTTTGCTTCAAGTGTCTTCGCTTTCGACATCAAAAGCAGACTTGTAGAGCACCAGCATGCAAGAAGTGCTCAAGATGGCATCACATAAGCCTTCCACTCCGACACGCCTCCAACAACAATGAAGCCACGACAGACTTACACCAGCTGCAACGTAATTCAAGAAGAGAAACCAGTAGAAGAAATAATCACTTCAGTACACACCACAAATGATGGAAGGGCATACCTGAAGATGATTCCTGTAGATCTATACGGGCCGAAGAGATCAACACGAGTCCTGGCATTACTGGATGAAGGGTCTACTATATCACTCCTGGATTCTTCTGTGGCAAAGAAGATTGGGGCAGAAGGAACAACAGAGCCCATCACAATTGAGACTGTTGGCGGAAAGAGCTTTAAGAAGACTGACTCTCAGAGGATTGAGGTCAAGATCAAAGAGTTCATAGCAGAAGCAAACAAGCTATGAAAGCCAGAACAATCAACAACCTGAAGCTTTCGAAACAAGAAATCGACGAGAAAGTTTTAAGCAGATGTGACCATCTCCAGACATTGAAAAATCAGCTCATTTACAAGAAAGAAGAACCACGGCTACTAATTGGACAAGACAACTGGGGTCTTATTGTCACACGAAGATTCAAGAAAGGAAAGAAATCCGAACCAGTCGCCTCACTGACTAGTTTGGGTTGGGTTCTTCATGGATGTGACACTGGGGCAAACACAGAAGTCAACCACAGCCGACTGGTAGAAGAAGACACTGAAACACTGGTGCGACAGTACTTCGACATCGAGTCCATCGGAGTAAAGCCAAATCGTCCGAGCAACGACGCTGACAAGAAAGCTACGGAAATTCTGGAGAAGACCACGAAGAGATTACCAGACGGGAAATTTGAAACAGGGCTACTATGGAAAAGTGATCAAGAAACACTTCCGAATAACTACGGTCAAGCCTATCGACGCCTGGTGAATATCGAGAATAAATTGGATAAAGATCAAAACCTAAAGACAGCTTATGAAGATCAAATAGAAAATTTGGTGAAGAATGGCTACGCAGAGAAGGCTCCATCTTCTACGACACCTGGCGACATTCTATTTGCCTCACTTCGCAGTAAGACATCCCGTAAAGAAGAAACTCAAGATCACATTACCTTCTTTGGCACTGGGGACATCGTATAGACTGCTCGAGAAAGAACACTTCAAGAAAGCTAAGGAAGAGTTGATCAAAATGAGCCAGAGGGAAAGCTTCTTCAAAGACATCGAATACATGAAGAACAATAAACAACTTGAAAGTTCAAGTAAGCTAGAGAAAATTGATGTCTACATTGATGAAAACGGCATCCTGAAACTTCGAACAAGGACAAAGAAAATCAACGTTGAAGGGCAGAATCAAAACCCAATAATACTTGATGGGAAACAGAAAATCAGTCGCCTCATCATCGAGTATTACCACCAGAAGTTCTACCACGGAAACACAGAAACCGTCATCAACGAGATCAGCCAGAAGTATTGGATTCTGGGACTAAGAATTACGACAAGAGGATTGATACATCGTTGCCAGTGGTGCAGAGTACACAGGGACATACCTCAAATCCCACCCATGGGAGATCATCCTGCAGAGCGCCTACAATACCATCAACATCCATTCACATGTTCAGCAGTCGACTACTTCGGGCCAAACCAAGTCACCATTGGCCGCAGAACAGAGAAACGCTGGAGAGCACTATTCACATGCCTGACAACTCGAGCCATTCATCTCGAATTGTCAAGTTCCCTCAGCACCAGCTCTATGATAATGGCGCTACGACGAATGGCAGCCAGAAGAGGAACGCCTAAAGTCATCTACAGCGACAACGGCACAAATTTCGTCGGGGCTCATCGTGAATTAGAAGAAGCAGCTGCCCAAGAACATATACAATCGAAGTTCATCCCAGCCGGAACACCAAGCATGGGCGGAGCCTGGGAGAGGATGGTGCGGACAGTCAAGACAGCGCTAATGGTGTTATTACAATCAAGATCGCAACCAGAGGAAGTCCTTCACACAATGTTAGTGGAGGTGGAACACGTCATGAACTCTCGTCCACTCACGCACATCAGCATGGACCCAAACGACGAAGAGAGTTTGACGCCAAATCACTTCCTACTTGGAAGATCCTGTGGAGCAGCCACGCCGGGAGACTTCGAGGACAGAGACCTCATCGGCAGAGCAAACTGGAGGACTGCACAACGACTCACTGACCACTTCTGGCAGCGGTGGATAAAGTAATATCTGCCTATCCTACAACCACGGAAGATAGATGGCAGACAGACCACAGACCCACAAGTTGGAGACGTCGTCTTGATTATGGATGCGTCGCTACCCAGAAACACATGGCCGCGTGGAGAGATCCAGAAGGTGTATCCAGGACCAGACGGACGAGTCAGGATCTTGGACGTGAGGACACCGGGAGGAGTACTACATCGGTCAACTCGCCGAGTCATCATCCTGGTGCCAGCAGCCACGTCGCGACCTCAAGATGGAGAGCTACGCACTGCGAGGGAGACTGTCAGCGACGTACAAGATAATAAGGATGATTTTAGATAGGAAAAATTGTATAGATAGGTTTTTATAAGAAAAAATTTTCCGTAGATAGTTGTAAGTTATGGTGTATAGTTTGTTAAGTTTTATTGAAATAAATACTTTTTTATTAGATAGGGCATTAATTAAGCTGAAATGTATAATGATCTAGGTTGTTTCATTCCCCTAATTTCTAAGTTACTTCTGTAAATAACTGACTGCAAACTAAAAAGCAATACCATAACGAGAACGCTAGATGGTTTTTTGTAAATAACTTTTACTGATTATATTTTGAAAATCAGAATTATAAAACATGTATAAACATGAAACACATGACTGGGAATTAAGAAGAATTGTAAATAATTGACTGCCTTCATATTACAAACCGATGAGAACTGTAGATTAAAGAAAACAAAACCGTGTGCAAAAGTTTAATGATGAGCGCTGTAACTTTTTAATGTGCGGAATAATTTGAATATTATGATTGGCTTGATTTTTGCTGAATTTTACAAACTACACAGCCTAAAACTGTATAAATCAAGTCGCGGTTTGTATGGAGGCATTCAGTTTACCTCAAGCAGTCCAGTGATAACAAGTAGTGAATAGTAATATTGAACAGTTATAACAAGTAGTCATAGTGAACAGTCATAGTGATAATAAGTAGTTATAGTGATGTAATAAAGTGGTGAAATAAGTGAAAAGTTTAGTGATTTTATTTCAAGTAAGGAAAATCTCTAAAGGTTTATGTTTTTATTTTCTTTTATTTTTTGACATTTCTATTGACTTTAAAATCTGTGATTACTTGTGTGATTTTTAATGTGAATGTGCAATAAGTATAATCAACTCTGGATTAAATAGACTCTTGAACACCTGAGCTAGGCCTTCTGCCTCCCTCACAAGCCTGCTGGCCCGACCCCCATCGACCCCCATATACAGTCCACTTAAGTCGTCGCTGCACGGACGACCCTGGCAGGGCTCTGAGCGCCGCCACGCTGCCGCAGCACAAAGCTACGCCGCCGCTGCCGCGCCGCCACGCAGTAGCACCGCCGCTAGCTCGCCGCGCCGCAGCTCGCTCACCGCGCCGCCGCCCCGGCCGCCGCCGCACCCCGCGTCCTGCCCCCTGGGTCAACTACAACACGTGCAAGCACAACACTGCTGCAGTCAACAACATACAATATTTTGTGAAGTCAGACTAAAAGCAATGTTACACACTCAGTTTGGCATCATTCCAGTCCCTCAGTCTGGCTAGAATGATCGGAGAATGATCGTGTAACCCGCAGAATGACGACTGATGGTTCGGACTGATGAAAATGAAAATTGTTTTGAATGATGAAATACTGATGGGAGACTGATCGCGTAACCCGCTCGTATCATTCTCGCGTCAGTCACCGTACTTTACTTGCAAAGCAGTGCAATGCAAATGCAGTTGTTGCATGTAGTAGTCGCTTTAACAATGTCCAAAGGAAGAGATGCAGTGGTCATGTTCCAGGCTGGCAGAGACCCCACGGCGTTTATATTTAAAAGATATTGCTTAGATTTCTTCCATTTTGGTCTGGGAGAAAAGGAAGAGCTTGGAATGTACCAGCTGCTTCTCTTCCCGCGCAGATCTTAAAAGCCGATCGAGGAAATGGGCGAAAATGCGAGAACATGATTCGCATTTTCGCTACGGCTAGGTATACAGCAAGCAGCCCATCACAATTTTTATTGCTTTTTCCATCTTATCGCCCACCATAACGCTGTGGCCTTTGAGTGTTGCGGCTCTGGGCTCTGTCTGATTAGAGCCGCAAGACCCAAAATGCTCTGTCTGCCCCTTTAGGGATTAATACGTGATATGTAATAATAGTTATCCATAGCCGTGCGTGTGGCTCCCGGCGGAATAAAATAGGACCACTCCAAGTCTTCCCGTGGATGTCGTTCAAGGCGACTTAGGAAACACAAGCTGAACAAAGCTTATAAACATCAATGAGACCTCTCCAACCCGTCTGGCCAGGGTGGAGAGTGTAGGTTAATCCTCTGACTGCTCTGGCTAATGTGTGGCCATGGTAGTACAGAGAAGGTCGTGCTCCTGCAGTGGAGACTAAAAAAGACCTGATAACGTTGATGAATAGTTATTGTTTAGATTTCAGAGTTGTCGCTGTCGCTGCCGTCGCACCCCTGGGCTGACTCTGTCTCCATTTCCAGCGGCAGCGAGGCCGTGACGGTGGTGTCCAGGCTCGACAATCCTAAGGTGCGTGCCAGTAGATTTATTATACATTAAAAATGATTAAAAAAAATATTATCAAATATCTTGGTCCGTCTTTGTTAAAAAATATTTTAATCTTTTAACGTATAAACTATTATAACTTATAACAAAGAGAAAATATTTATTACTTGAAAACATATCAACAAGGTATAAGGTTCATTATTAGCTCTTTGCTGTACACATGTTTTTTATCAGTCTGTTGTCATTTTGGATTGACCGTGTAAACGTGAAAATCATTCATCATTCTGGCGTCAGTCACGTCAATCCAGACTGATGGACTGGACTGATGTCAGCATAAGCGTGTAACCTGATAGCAAAAATATTTGTTAGCATTTGGTATATTCGCTAAATGTGATGATGTGTGGATGGTGTATTCATGTTATTCGGACATGATAATTAGCAAGTACCTACAGCCGAAAAACTATAATTTAAACCACAGTAAACCACCATACAATAGAGCAAAACATTATTTTTTTGTATGTAATGATAATGAAATATGATTTCTTGATAATAGTTTATAAAATATTTAAATATAAGTTTTCACTTATGAATCACTTTGCAATGAGGCACGCAACATCTTATATCACTTTTATCCTCAGACCAACTTTTATCAGACCCCTCACGCCATTGTCCAAATCGGCAGGCAAAACAAACAAAATCACAAAACGATAGCAGGCAGGGGTCAGAATGTAGGGCTTTAAGATCAAAATCCAAAAGGCTAGTTGGGGTCGTCGGTCGAAAAATATCAAAATAGAGAGCAGAGAACATTCAAGATGTTTGAAAACACAAATTAGATACCTATGTTTTGAAAACCATCCGATAAACATTTTTTTTAACTTCTGATGAATGAAT
The DNA here is from genome assembly GCA_963576875.1 of Acrobasis repandana. Lineage (NCBI taxonomy): Eukaryota > Metazoa > Arthropoda > Insecta > Lepidoptera > Pyralidae > Acrobasis > Acrobasis repandana. The sequence goes on from OY756240.1 coordinate 8,952,693, forward strand.
TTACTTTTAGATGAGATGACAGCTGAAATGACAGCTCGTAAAATATCAAATATAAAAAAAATATTACCTGCTATTCCCCACTAGATGGCGCTTATACATTTAAACAAAAAGGATTAAATTAATGTTTAAACAGGTATGTATGTTGTTTGTGATTAAAATTATTGACGAGTGCCGTTTGGTCATAATTAAACAGTTAAATAATTATCCTTTCCTTAGATAAAAAACATTTAAATGTAACAAAATCTGTAGGATTTTTATTTCTTTTGCCAACTAAAAAAAGATAAAATGTATGTCTAGTGTTGCCAGTAGGGTACACTTTGTACTATTTGCGCATGTTTTTAAATTACTACAGGTTGGTGCGATTAGTTGTAGGTTGGTCAGTGCAGGGTTCGGAAACCGGTAAATTTTTCAAACCGGTATTGATAATTTTTTCCGAACCGTAAAGGATTTCAGTTAAGGTTTCGTTTATCGGTTTTTTGCTAATTTCGGTAACTGAAGAAAAATAACCGATTAAAATTAGTTTAACAACATAAGTGAGCTACACCATCTGTTGTTTTTTGGTACAAGCGAATGGGGGGTGGTGCGTGCGGGGCAGTGGTTGCGGCGTTACTGCGTGCGCCTGAGTTTAACCGGTTTCGCTTAAAACGATACATAAAATACTCTTTCTTAAATTAAGCGATTACCGAAAATATTTTGACTAAATTTAAACTGTTTCTTTGTTTAACCGGTTAACCAACTAACTAAATTTTAACGTTATTATGAACAATATTAACCGGTAAATCAACAATGGTTCCGAGCCCTGGGTCAGCGGCGCTGCGCTGAGCCTGACAGTAATCTGAACCTGACTCAGCGGAAATTGAAATCGATTTTCGCACCTTCTGTACATCCACTTAAAATTATTTAGATGTCTCTGGTAAATAAAGGGAAATTTGAATAGAATATTAAGTAGCATATTTTTCAATGTTTTCATTTAAATTGAACAACGCAGATTAGTTTATTTTCTAACCAACTTTAAAACCTTATTTTAATTTTGTGTATGTTCTCTGATTACACTATCTATGCAATTGATATCATAATATAATAAAAGAGAGCATTGTTAGAAGTGTGGTGATACATGTTACATGACATACATGCGTATGCATCAGTTCTTTTGACATCGTATCATAACGTGATGCGATATTTGTCAACTGTTGACAAATCGTTTTAAATCATTCTTTATTACATAATAAGCACAATGTATGAATAGTTCTATGATATCTATTATATTATCAATAAAAATCAATGTTATAGTTTACACTTGCACAACTGCGCCAAAAACGCTAATTTCTATCACGGTGAAGGTAATTTGTCAGATGACGTTAGACGTCACACACAGGTGACACAGGTAATACGAGCATACATAATTTTACGCGCATATTTCATCGGAGGTGACGCCATTCACACGGCGTAGCCGTCAGATATTAAATAAAAAAATATTGTAATTTTACGTCTCGACGACCTCCATGATGTAATGGACAACATGTCCACCAATCCGGAGGTTCTGGGTTCGATCCCCAGCCAGGGCAACTGGCAAGTTGGAAATGGCCTTTTTCTAATTGTCCTCGACCTTGGATGTTTATCTATATGTATCTTAGGTGTGTATCCCTTTTAAATTTACTTTGTGGTTGGTGGCTCAATAAGTATGATTTGACCTTAACTTTTTTTTTAATTCATATATTTCGCAATAACCTTGTTTTATTTATATACTAGCTGAACCCTGCCTGCGTAAGTTGCTACGCCAATTTTTTTTCCTATACCATCCCTGAACTATAACTAAAAAAACAAAAAAAAATCTAAATAGGTCAAGCCCTTTACGATTTTATAAAGGAAATACAGACAAACATTCATTTTTATTTATATAGATTATGTAAAAGTGAAATTTGTTTCTTTACGATCTTATCTGATAGGATAACAAACAATTATGGTTTATTTTAAATGTTGTCCAACAGTTTTTTTTACATCTTGTTTGTCGTAATTCAAAAAAGTCAAAAGTAAATTGATATTCATTTGACTAAAAAAAAAGTAAAACCTTTTAAATTAAATGTGTAACTTTTTTGAAGTAAATATCATTTACCGGACCTGGCAACATTGCTTCGAATATACTTTCTTTTCTTGAAACTTCCGTCGACGGCGCAAGGTTTTGTTAACAAATACGTCGTAAACTATTCTAATAGAGTATTTAATAGCTAAGGAGCTATTATTTGCTATAAAGGCGCATATAAATGGTAAAAAGAGGTAAGAAATGTTCGAGAACACGTTTTTCATAATTTGTTGCCCTACATACCTACCTACCTAGCCGGAAAATAATAAATTGTTTTATAAACATCTAATTTTCTGCCTTTTTCAGTTGCGGTGATGAAGAGGTTGAAATGGCTGCAGCAGAAATCACAGGATCAGCATTTCCTAGTTGAAAAACGTAAGTTTTCTTATTTTTTATATTTCTTGTTGAGGGTAGACTTCAATAGATTTCGGGTCTAGTCGTTGCGATGGAATTAGGACGCCCTTTTCCATCTAAGAGCGTTGGTTACGCATTATGTACGCCGCTGCGGTGCCGCGCATTTGTATTTGTTTCTTAATTATTGTACAATAGTACCGCGGTTGAATTTTGTTAGTATTTGTGGCGACGCGATGACGCCGCAGTGCCGCAGTCGTGGCGCCGCCGTGTCTGCGGCGAAAACCGCTAGCACCGGCGGCGTAAGATCGTAGATTACTACTCAGAACAGTTTCATAGAGAAATAAAAAAAAAACGGGTGTACAAATTGCAACAATTACATATAAGTCATAAGTTTTCAAGTTATTTAGAGACACCTGACATGTGTGGTTGTCTGGTGCCTAATTTGATAATTTTTTCTTAGGGAGCAGATCGTATGGGTGAACATGACTCCCATACAGCTTACAAAAGCTGGAAAGCACACCCCGGCCTCTGAAGCAGCCTAACCAAGGATGCAACTGCGAGCACGCTCACTACAAAGTGAAGAAAGGGTGCAGATAGTAGTGGGTCAGGCTGCGAAGAGCAATTTCATACTACTTGCTTCTTCGGGTGCATGAAGAGAGATTTGAAGTCTAGCAACATTATTATGCATCTTTTCTAAAGGTAAATGCATATTTTTTTAAATCTATTTCTATTTTAGGACAGATTTGGATTTTTGGTTATTATCTGAAAGAATAGGCTACTTATTTTCTTTTAAATAATCTCCAAAAATCTGTGGAGTTTTGTAACCACTTTGACGACCTTTGTGGCATAGTGGTTAACACGTCAGTCCGCCACTCCGGAGGTTCTGGGTTCAACTGGATTCAATTGCCAACCAGGGCAAGTTGGAAATGACCTTTTTCAAATTGTCCTAGATTTTGGATGTTTATTTTATCTTTGTTATGTATTTGCTATAAAATATAGTATAGTTGAGTTGTATCCCATAAAACAAGTTTAAACTAAGTTTGGGGCTGTTTGCCTTTATCTATCTGTCTGTCACTTTAATCCGTCACAGGGAAGTTCTCGTGTCTGTTTGTTTTGTGTATGTATTTGTGTTTGTGTACTTCAGACCTATAGTATAAATCACAGAGCCAGAGCTTTGTGTGGGCTGTCAAGTGTTGTTGATTTATATTATTAATTTCGCTAGGTTGCAGGAAGTCTCAACCAAAAAAGACTTGAAGAAATTAATAGGTTAAAGGAGATGATGTACATCCATACTTGTTACAAATAGAAGTGCCCTTAGTCTGTACTCAGTAACTCTGAATCTGGATAGGTTTAATATACAGCTGTGCAAAGTTTTCTACACATTTTATGCACTATCCAAACATTACGGTCAGGGGAATTGTATGCACTATCCAAACATATTACGGTCAGGGGTTCCTAAGGGTTTTCTCATGGATATGAACTTAACAACTTAGCAACTTAAGAATTTTTATAAGTTATACCCTAAATTAGCTAGCGCTACTGGTCTAATTATAGTTATACAATAATCAAACCATAGTCTATATTATAGTATAATGCAATCAAAATAACAGCCAACAAACAAAACAAAAATTCGGCATTTCCATACAAAAGTAAGCCGCCCGGGCGATTTGTATGGGAATGTCAATTTTTTGGTTTCTTGTCTGTTATTTTAATATCATTCTACTTTAAGAGTCAAGCCTTCAAAAGAAGACTTAAGCCTATAGTCCTCGGGAACAATAGTCTCGGTCCATTGTCTGTCTGCAGCCTATGATATATGACTTGTATTCCATACTCGTACTCTGTAATATTCTTTATGGGAAATAAAATATGATTAATGATTTATGTTACAGATGCTGATACATTCATGTCTCACTCTGTGGAAAGAACTTTAGAATTTCATCAGGATATAGTCCTACTAAGACAGGGTAAGTGTTTTTTTTTCTACATATAATAGCCAGGTTCTTGTTGGTGTTATTGTATGGAAAGAAACACACACAATGAAGATTTTTGCCTGAGATAGTAGAGTGGTTTGCCATTGCCTTCTCCAATTGGGTAGATGACTGGGTCAAAAATAAATTATTTGGTATTGTTAAGGTGAAGATATAGGCAAATAGCCTTGAAGTGAAATAAATTGTTAACTCGTAAATATGGTGATAATTTCCATATTGCTCTTCGTCATGCACTAGATAGCCCTTTAAATTATTTTATGAACTGCCGTTGAAACTATTATTGGTGATCCGTCTAGCTTCAAAACTTGCCGTGACCACTTTTGGCGGAGGCAAGTTTTAAAGCTAGACGGACTAATGTAAATACTTTCAACGGTGGTTCATAAAATAATTTAAAGGGCTATCTAGTGCATGACGAAGAGCAATATGGAAATTATCACCATATTTACGAGTTAACAATTTATTTTAAATGAGGGCGCCACTTCAAGGCCATTTGCCTATACCTTCACCGTAAGAGAATAAAACGTCACAAAATAGTGTCACTTGTCATTGGTCATATCCATTTTCAACATGATTTTAGACTTATCAATGTAGAAACACTGACACTAAGAGCGTTATTTGACTCGAAAAATCTATGACGTCACGGTTTTGTATTTCATACAAATCCCATAGAAAATGTTGGTATTGATTCATACTCTTCCTTCCTGCAGGTTTCCTCACAATGTTTTCCTTCACCGTATGCAGGTTGTGGTAGTTGAATGACGGTACATGAGCACAGAAGACAGTAAGAGTAACATACAGAACGGAAACGCCTAATGTACGCGCAATATGCGTCCCCGTTCACCGTCCCCGCACCTCTCCCCCGTATTTTTGCCGCCGTGCTGTGTGTTCGCCCGCTCTCTCAACACACACATGTGAGAGGACGGGGAACAGGGAGATTCCGTTCTGTATGTTACTCTTACTGTCTTCTGTGACATGAGTATAAACTTACAAGTCGCGCCTAGTGGCGATCGAACTCGTGCCCTTAGGCCACCACCCACCACCACTCCTTTTAATTTTTTTTTATGTTTACAAGACTAGCCACATGAGCAGTAGCAGCCTGGCATCTGTCAAAGTTAATTTTTTATTAAGGCCACATTAAACTCGAGCCACATTAGCAGCCTGTTTTTTTCGTGTAAGTGGCCAACACTGCCGTCAGATTGTTCAAGCTGCCTAAAGGCATCTGTCATAGTAAATTTTCTTTTAGGTACCACATAAAACTCAAGCAGCATTAGCAGCCTGTTTTTTTTGTATGTGTAAGTGGCCAACAACTGGTGTCAGATTTTTCATCCTGCCATGACTGTCATGCAATGACAGCTGAGTCCTATGCCTTAACGTGCCTTCCGAAGCACGGAGGCACTATACATACTTTAATAGAGCGCTCCGTATCTGAAAGACAATCTACTATATTGGTTTTCACGAATATAATTGCGTCTTTCCCTTCAGCGGTAGACAGGACCTACAGCTAGTAAGACCCAGACATGTTCACCGTGATAGTGGGCGAGAAGGTGGAAGAATGAATCTAAACAGTGACACATTCCTTCGTTTCTCATCCATTATCCCGATAGACTTCTACGACCTGCGCGGGCAGAGAAGCAGCTGGTAACTTCTAAGTTTTACCTTTTCTCCCAGACCAGCATGGAATAGAATAATGAATATACATTTAGCCATATTTTTTTCTTTTTCAGTCACATACGGCTTCACCATTATGCGAGGCAGGAAGAAGCTTTTCGCAGGAGCTTTTTGAGGAAGAATCTGGATCCGAAAACGATGCTAACATGAATGAGCATTTCTTCCAGAAACATCTGGACTCTGCTCTCTGAATGGTCGCGAGTGATATTTACGTTGTCCAAGATTTCTAGTATCGAGAAAAGACTGTCTGTTGTCTATGCATTGTGTTAATTAAACTAAAAAAAAAATATTCGAATTTTCATACAAACTGATCATCTGATCGAGTCAATTTGTATGAAAATCCGATTTTTTTTGGGTCTCTTGAAAGTTGTTGAACAAAAGTTGTTCAGTTTCATAGGCTGAGGTACCATCTGAGAGGTTTTGCGTTATTTAATTAGCACGATGTATACCTTACCACTAGGGTGGATTCAGTCCATGATACTGAACAACTTTCCCCAAGGAACTTATGTCGAAATATGAAAAATATTTTTTGGCTTTCCCTACAAACTCGGATCAGCTGATCGGTCAACTAGTATGGGATGGCAAAAATTATTTTTCATATTTCGGCACATGTTCCTTGTAAAAAGTTGTTCAGTATCATGGACTAAATGCACCCTTAAAATAGTTTTAGTATATTTTGTTAGACCCTAATTTTTTCGCCTGTCAGTAATAAATTGTTTTGAATTTTTGTCGTGGACATGTACAATGTGTTAGGCTTGAAACAATGTTAAGCGTATGCTCTGGACGGGTTCAGTCCGTATCTGTCACAAACCCTAGACATGGGTATACTCGACTCCGAGGAGTGTTTCGGCTCACTGAATCTTACTCCGCATCCGGTACCGATTCATCTTTATGATTCCTACTCCCTTATTGGCTCCAGCTCCGAGGTCCGCTAAGTTTCGCTATTGAATCTACAGAATAAAGACTTCTTTTCTGGTACCGGTTTCAATACAAAATAATATTAACTCCCGACTCACGAGACGCGGTGGAGCTGAAACGCGGCTCGCGACCCGGCAGACGCCGATTCCCTGCGGGACTAAGGTCGGTGCGGACTCAATAACTCGCGGGAGCTGATAACAATTACCGGAATTCTGTACGGGTATCGGCTCCTGTTGATGAATCGGCTCATTTAAATATTCGAATCCAGAGTTACCCATGTCTAGCTGAAACCGTCGCGTCTCTTTCGCACGTACAGTTTGACAGAGACGGACTGAACCCGTCCGGAGCGTCCGCTTGTAGTTTCAAGCCTTAGGGTATGTCAGCGTTTATCATCATCATTATGGTTTTTTTTTTTAGTCTCCACTGCAGGAGCACGATCCTCTATGTACTACCAAAGCCTTGGCCAGAGTAGTCAGAGGATTTGGCCTACACTCTCCACGCTGGCCAGACGGATTGTAGAGGCCTCATTGATGTTTATAAGCTTTGTTTAGCTTGTGTTTCCTAAGTCGCCTTCTACGACATCCACGGGAAGACTTGAGCGTTAATTCAAGGTTTTAATTACCCGACTACGGCGACGCCACGTGTTAATTAAATAACGCAAAACCTCTCAGATGGTATCTCAGCCCATGAAACTGAACAACTTTTGTTCAACAACTTTCACAAAACTAAAAAAAAAGTTGAATTTTCTTACAAACTGATTAGCAGATCGAGTCAATTTGTACGAAAATCCGGATTTTTCTTTTTTGGGTTTCGTGTAAGTTGTTGAACAAAAGTTGTTCAGCTTCATGGGCTGAGATACCATCTGAGAGATCTGAGAGGTTTTGCGTTATTTAATTTAACACTATAGGCTATGTAATTAACTAAAAATTTTAATAATTCGAATCATACCATGATCCATATCAAATGAAAGGGCTTAATTCGCACATTTCAAAAATATAAAGGTACATATTAGCTGTTGCTGCCTGCTGCTGTCCTTGCATTAACTGAATAAATGTACTTTTCAGTATGAATTTTTCTATAGTCTGTTTTTAGTTTTAAAACTATCTTGTGTTGTCACCATCAACACAATAAATTTTTACTTTGCGTGTCGATGGTTTTTTTTTTGAAGTGCTTCTATGGGTTCTTTGGTCTGAAGGGAGACTGATACCAACATCAAATATCCTTAAAAAATTACGAAGAAAACTGCTTTTCTCTTTTGACATTACTTTTAGCTATGAATTGTTAGTGGCCAGAATTCATTGTAAATCTAGCAAGTTTACAACTTTTTTTATCTATCTTGCAATATTTACAATGAATACTGGCCATTTAAAACAATAAAAAAAAAACTTCAATAATATCGATTTCAAAGCTTCGGTTCTCAAACTGTGCAGTTATCTTCTGCTCTAATGCAATATTTGAATCGAATTAAAAATAGGAGTAGGTTATCCACAGATTTGTACATCTCTTGGTCTGAGAGGTTATTTATTCTACTGTTTTTTAATGCATGATACAGGTGAAGTTGTAAAAGTTTTTTGGTTTTTTTTAAACTTAAATCTTCGTTATGACGTTTTACACTATCAGGTGTTAACTTCTCAATTTGCAGCATTTCGATGATTGCTACGTGACATCTTCACCAAATTTGAACGAAGTCTGATTCTCAACCATTTGTTTGGTCGATGGTCACGTTGTAGATGTCGGCCTTTTTTTTTTGTAAAAAAAACAATTTAAATGAAAGTGCTACTAAATAAAAAAAAACACCTTTGTCTTAAAATCAATTTTGGTTCTTACACAATTAAGTGTTCTCTGCTACCATTGATGAATGCGGCCGACCCACGGCCCGTGAAATTTTTGTTGCTTTGGTCTGCCACTAAATGAAAACGACGGTTGGTATTTTTTTGTTAAAAAAATAATAATGAAAGTTAAAAAAGCACACCAATGTCTTAAAAACGAATTTGGTCCTTTCAAGTGTATTCCTGTTGTCCCCATAATTTTGTTAAGGTGTTCTCTGCAACCGTTGATGAATGCGGCCGGCCCACGGACCCTGAGAATTTTGTTTCTTTATCTGCTGCTAAATAAAAAAATCGGTCTTATTACTTGGTTTGTACGAGTATGTCTCTAGCATGCAGATATTTTGGTAATTTTGGTAAATTATTAAATAAATATAAATTTAAAATAAGTTTGGTTCTTACACAATCAGGTGTTCTCTGCTACTATTGATGAATGCGGCCGGTCCACGGCCCGTGAGAATTTTGTTGCTTTGGTCTGCTACTAAATGTCTTCTTCTGTGTGTTAAATTGAGTGTATTTTATGTGTTGTTTTTCTGGAAATAAAAAACTTTGTCTAAATGAAAATGACGGTTGGCAGCTTTTTGTAAAAGAAAAGAATATAAACGAAAATCTTGAAAAAAAAAACATCACTCTTTAAAACGTATTTGGCCCATTCACGTGTATTCCCGTTTTCTCCATAATTGTGTTCAGGTGTTCTCAGCTACCACAAACAAAAACTAGATAAAAAAGGGTTGGTTTAAAAAAAAAAATTTAGTCTTAAAAAAAAACCAATGTCTTAACGAATTTGGTTCATTCACGTGTATTCTCGTTTTCTCCATAATTTTGTTCAGGTGTTCTCTGCTACCATTGATGAATGCGGCCGGCCCACGGCCCGTGAGAATTTTGTTTCTTTTTATGCTAAATTAGAAAATCTTTGTCTTGAAAACAAGTTTGGTTCTTACACAATCAGGTGTTCTCTGCTACCATTGATGAATTCGGCCGACCCACGGCCCGTGAAATTTTTGTTGCTTTGGTCTGCTACTAAATGAAAACGACGGTTGGTATTTTTTTGTAATAAAATAATAAAAATTTAAATCTTAAAAAAGCACACCAATGTCTTAAAAACCAATTTAGGCCATTCACGTGTATTCCCGTATAACCCATAATTTTGTTCAGGTGTTCTCTGCTACCATCGATGAATGCGGCCGGCCCACGGCCCGTGAGAATTTTGTTTCTTTTTATGCTAAATAAAAAAATCTTTGTCTTAAAAACAAGTTTGGTTCTTATACAATCAGGTGTTCTCTGCTACTATTGATGAATGCGGCCGGTCCACGGCCCGTGAGAATTTTGTTGCTTTGGTCTGCTACTAAATGTCTTCTATGTGTTAAATTGAGTGTATTGTATGTGTTGTTTTTCTGGAAATAAAAATCTGTATGTCTAAATGAAAATGACGGTTGGCAGTTTTTTGTAAAAAATGAATATAAATGAAAATCTTGAAAAAAAAAAACATCAGTCTTTAAAACGTATTTGGCCCATTCACGTGTATTCCCCTTTTTTCCATAATTGTGTTCAGGTGGTCTCGACTACCACACACAAAAACAACAAAAACTAAATGAAAAAGGGTTGGTTTAAAAAAAAAAATATTAATCAGTCTTAAAAAAAAATCCAATGTCTTAACGAATTTGGTTCATTCACTTATATTCTCGTTTTCTCCATAATTTTGTTCAGGTGTTCTCTGCTACCATTGATGAATGCGGCCGGCCCACGGCCCGTGTGAATTTTGTTTTTTTTTTTATCTGCTGCTAAATAAAAAAAATCTGTCTTGAAAACAAGTTTGGTTCTTACACAATCAGGTGTTCACTGCTACCATTGATGAATGCGGCCGACCCACGGCCCGTGAAATTTTTGTTGCTTTGGTCTGCTACTAAATGAAAACGACGGTTGGTATTTTTTTGTAATAAAATAATAAAAATTTAAATCTTAAAAAAGCACACCAATGTCTTTAAAACCAATTTAGGCCATTCACGTGTATTCCCGTATAGCCCATAATTTTGTTCAGGTGTTCTCTGCTACCATCGATGAATGTGGCCGGCCCACGGTCCGTAAGAATTTTGTTTCTTTTTATGCTAAATAAAAAAATCTTTGTCTTAAAAACAAGTTTGGTTCTTACACAATCAGGTGTTCTCTGCTAGTATTGATGAATGCGGCCGGTCCACGGCCCGTGAGAATTTTGTTGCTTTGGTCTTTTACTAAATGTCTTCTTCTGTGTTAAATTGAGTGTATTGTATGTGTTGTTTTTCTGGAAATAAAAAACTTTGTGTAAATGAAAATGACGGTTGGCAGTTTTTTGTAAAAGAAAAGAATATAAACGAAAATCTTGAAAAAAAACCGAAAATCTTGAAAAAAAAAACGAACATCTTGAAAAGAAAACATCAGTCTTTAAAACGTATTTGGCCCATACACGTGTATTCCCGTTTTCTCCATAATTGTGTTCAGGTGTTCTCAGCTACCACACACAAAAACAATGGGTAGTATTTAAACGCAAATCAAAAAATATCCTTTTTCTATGCAATAAGATTCCAAATTCCCATCAAAATTACCGATTGCACAGCATAATATTCAACTCAAAATATCACTAAACACACTACAATTTATTTTCGCAGCGAACAGCGATTTTTCCTAAAGCAAAAGCTTTTTCATCAATGCACAGCTAATAATCTTAATGCACATTATACCTGTTAACTCTTTTTCTTTTAAATATAGCTTCTATTTTTATATTATTTACAGCAGTTTTTCTAAATAAAACAGCGTTTTATTAATCACAGTCGTCTTATTATTTATTAATTACCACATAATGAGATCAGCAAAAAATATATAAAATTAGATACAAAATTGTAATTTATTGAATTATTAAAGCAGGTCTTGCTTTCGCGGGGCGTCCACGCTTCCTTTTTTGGCCAATAGGCACATTTTTAGCTTCTGCAGGTGGCGCCACGTACTTGAGTCGGATCGCAAGTCCGATGATATGCTTGCACATGTAGTTCTTAAAAAAAATGGGGCAGGTGCATTTTCCGTTGACCCAGGCGGTTTGTTGGGTGGGCAAAGCAACTCTCCAATATGCGAAAGCGTTTTTTTTGTAACCATCAAAAGTGTCCCAATCTTGAGTAAATGTCATGTCACTTGCTGTTGAGCTTCTAACTATATAAGTATTTAGTCCGGAATCAGATTCTAAAAATTTTACATTCTTGTCAAGTTTCGCCCATTGATATGCAAGAGTCCAGTCTTTCAGTTCTATCGGAGGTAAAGTTTTAAATGTCTCTGGTTTGTGATCTTTCGACCATTCCTTGACCATATTTGTTGCGACTGAGATGAATCTAGACAAAGGAAGTCGTTCTCGTAATGTGTGGCTGTCTTTTATACTTCTATTGAATGACTCTAGTGCATTGTTTGTCACTGGAGAACCTTCGGCTGATCCAAGATACCAATTTGGATTGAGCGAAACCCACTCCTGTTTGAAATATGATATGAATTGCTCTTCTTTTGCGTGTTTATGTAAAAACGCAGTTAACGCTCGTTGAAATAATGTAGAAGAGGTAGCTGAATGCAACAAATCTATATCATCCAACAATTCCTTCTGTTTTTTCTTCTCAACCAATTTTTCTACTTTTTTTTGTATGTTTTTTTTTGCGTGTGCCCAACACATTTTAATAGTAGCCTCTGTGCCAAACACTTCTTGAAAAGCGTTTTGAATGCTTTTTGCTGCGTCGCAAATAAGTGCTTTTGGTTCTATATTAAAATCATAAAGAGTTAAAGCGCCCCTTTTGAGTGCATCGAACAGCAATACAAAATCTTCTTTACGCTCTGAACTTGAAATCGCCATACAAAGAGGATGGAATCGCTTTGCTTTATCAGTTGTGCCAACCACTAATACTGGAAACCCCTGCCATGTAAGTTTGTACGTGGCGTCTGCATGCAAGTTGGTAGCTAAAGTTGCTAATTTTAACAAAGATTTTGTTCCGATCGCAAAACGAAAGGTTGTATTATCATCATCCTCGTACACGTAGTAATAAATTACATATGGTTCATTATCGTCCTCAGGTATTTCGGATTTATTTATTAACCATTGCTCTAACTCTCCCAGACTGATTGTAGAAGGGCCATAAACAACTCTGCGACGGTCAGAAAGATAATTATTTAGTTGCTTTTTTGAGGGAACTTTAATACCATTTATTTCACTCAGACGTGCTAAAATAGCTTTTGGCTTTAAATGCAATGCGTATAGCTTATTAATTTCGTCCTTTGTTTCTTGGGTTATGCCATAATCATTTTTGGTCCCAATAATCTCATGATCATGATCGCTGCTTGTACGGTACAGTAAGACAGCATCGGAGTTTGACTCAAAAAGCAAATAAATTTGTGCTGCACACTGAGGGCCTCGGTATTTAACTTTGTTGCAACGGTAATACTGTTTTTTACCTTCTTCTGTCGTGTGAGTAAATTTAGCAGTCCAAATCTTTTCATCTCGAAGAAATTGTTGTGCTTCGTCAAAAGTTACGAACTTTTTGACAAATATCCAGTCTAGGCCACCTTTTCTCGTTCGTTTGGTACATGGCTCCTCTTGTGACTCAGGTTCACTGTCCGAACAATACACAGGAACATCACTTTGTTGTTGTATATTACTTGATGATTCCATGGTATATCATCAGTAAATTAACATTAGATAAACTCAAAAGTCAAATGCACACTAATTACACACAAATATTGCAATTATTGTTTTTATAAGATTATCTTTCCGGGTCGCCGGCGCAACGTAACACCGAATGAATATAAACAAACAAATACACGCGGATTGTGTAAAACGACACCTACACTGACGAAATATTTCTATTTCGCTCTTACGCGCGAGATATACGGTTAACTCCCGACGACACGACCTAGTGCTATCTCTATCTTACTCAATCGCACCACTCTGCACTCCAGTGACGAAAAAGCGCGCGAAGCCGCGAACCCTTTTTCAGTTAATTTGTTCTGCTTTTAGAAATAATGCAATGCAAAAGGATTTTTTTTGGTATAATAATCATTAAATTTGCCGAGCATGGCTACTTGAAAATTAAGACAAATATGATGAACAGGTTTTGTTGTACTTATTGGTTAATATGCGACTGGGATAGTTATTTTGCTATGAAATATGAAAAATTTGCTGTGCAGTCAGTATTTATGCTATGTATGTAGTATTTTTGTACAAAAATAAATTTAACTGTATTGCATTATGAGGAAAAAAGTAATGTCATATTGATGTAAAATTTCGAATTATCTGCAGTTTGAGTTTTGTTAAACATTTAGTTTATTTGTAGTGAAGTAAGTTATTTAATGTAAAAAAGAATATAAATGATGAGTATGTATTGATAGGCGGTTATTTATTTGATATGCAATTTATAATATCCCAAAAACAATAAAAACGGGTTGGTTTAAAAAAAAAATTTTAGTCTTAAAAAACAACCAATGTCTTAACGAATTTGGTTCATTCACGTATATTCTCGTTTTCTCCATAATTTTGTTCAGGTGTTCTCTGCTAGTATTGATGAATGCGGCCGGTCCACGGCCCGTGAGAATTTTGTTGCTTTGGTCTTTTACTAAATGTCTTCTTCTGTGTTAAATTGAGTGTATTGTATGTGTTGTTTTTCTGGAGATAAAAATCTGTATGTCTAAATGAAAATGACGGTTGGCAGGTTTTTGTAAAAAATGAATATAAATGAAAATCTTGAAAAAAAAAATCAGTCTTAAAAACGTATTTGGCCCATTCACGTGTATTCCCCTTTTTTTCCATAATTGTGTTAAGGTGGTCTCGGCTACCACACACAAAAACAACAAAAACTAAATCAAAAAGGGAAATACCACTGTCTTAAAAACGAATTTGGTTCATTCACGTGTATTCTCGTTTTCTCCATAATTTTATTCAGGTGTTCTCTGCTACCATTGATGAATGCGGCCGGCCCACGTTGTTCAGGTGTTCTCTGCTACCATTGATAAATGCGGCCGGCCCACGGCCCGTGAGAATTTTGTTTCTTTTTATGCTAAATAACAAAATCTTTGTCTTAAAAACAAGTTTGATTCTTACACAATCAGGTGTTCTCTGCTACTATTGATGAATGCGGCCGGTCCACGGCCCGTGAGAATTTTGTTGCTTTGGTCTGCTACTAAATGTCTTCTATGTGTTAAATTGAGTGTATTGTATGTGTTGTTTTTCTGGAAATAAAAATCTTTGTCTAAATGAAAATGGTTGGCAGGTTTTTGTAAAAAATGAATATAAATGAAAATCTTGAAAAAAAAAAGCATCAGTCTTTAAAACGTATTTGGCCCATTCACGTGTATTCCCCTTTTTTCCATAATTGTGTTTAGGTGGTCCCGGCTACCACACACAAAAACAACAAAAACTAAATCAAAAAGGGAAATACCAATGTCTTAAAACGAATTTGGTTCATTCACGTGTATTCTCGTTTTCTCCATAATTTTATTCAGGTGTTTTCTGCTACTATTGATGAATGCCGCCGGCCCACGTTGTTCAGGTGTTCTCTGCTACCATTGATAAATGCGGCCGGCCCACGGCCCGTGAGAATTTTGTTTCTTTTTATGCTAAATAACAAAATCTTTGTTTTAAAAACAAGTTTGGTTCTTACACAATCAGGTGTTCTCTGCTACTATTGATGAATGCGGCCGGTCCACGGCCCGTGAGAATTTTGTTGCTTTGGTCTGCTACTAAATGTCTTCTATGTGTTAAATTGAGTGTATTGTATGTGTTGTTTTTCTGGAAATAAAAATCTGTATGTCTAAATGAAAATGACGGTTGGCAGGTTTTTGTAAAAAATGAATATAAATGAATGAATTTGGTTCATTCACGTATATTCTCGTTTTCTCCATAATTTTGTTCAGGTGTTCTCTGCTACCATTAATGAATGCGGCCGGCCCACGGCCCGTGAGAATTTTGTTTCTTTTTATCTGCTACTAAATAAAAAAAATCTTTGTCTTGAAAACAAGTTTGGTTCTTACACAATCAGGTGTTCTCTGCTACCATTGATGAATGCGGCCGACCCACGGCCCGTAAATTTTTGTTGCTTTGGTCTGCTACTAAATGAAAACGACGGTTGGTATTTTTTTGTAATAAAATAATAATAATTTAAATCTTATAAAAGCACACCAATGTCTTAAAAACCAATTTAGGCCATTCACGTGTATTCCCGTATAACCCATAATTTTGTTCAGGTGTTCTCTGCTACCATCGATGAATGCGGCCGGCCCACGGCCCGTCAGAATTTTGTTTCTTTTTAGGCTAAATAAAAAAAACCTTTTCCTTAACAAAAAATTTGGTTCTTACACAATCAGGTGTTCTCTGCTACTATTGATGAATGCGGCCGGTCCACGGCCCGTGAGAATTTTGTTGCTTTGGTCTTTTACTAAATGTCTTCTGTGTTAAATTGAGTGTATTGTATGTGTTGTTTTTCTGGAAATAAAAAACTTTGTCTAAATGAAAATGACGGTTGGCAGTTTTTTGTAAAAAAAAGAATATAAATGAAAATCTTGAAAAAAAAACATCGTCTTTAAAACGTATTTGGCCTATTCACGTGTATTCTCCTTTTTTCCATAACTGTGTTCAGGTGGTCTCGGCTACCACACACAAAAACATCAAAAACTAAATGAAAAAGGGTTGGTTTAAATAAAAAAAAATATTAATCAAGATCTTAAAAAAAACCCTAAATGAAAAAGGGTTGGTTTAAATAAAAAAATATTACTATTTACATTATTTACAAATAATTAATTAATTTGTAGTTCATTGTAATCATATTAATCAAAATCTTAAAAAAAAACCCAATGTCTTAACGAATTTGGTTAATTCACGTGTATTCTCGTTTTCGCCATAATTTTGTTTAGGTGTTCTCTGCTACCATTGATGAATGCGGCCGGCCCACGGCCCGAATTTGTTTATTTATTTTATTTTTATTTATTTAAAAAACTTTATTGTACATCAAAGATAGTTACACATAATAAAATAACAGGTAATTTTACAATGGTGGCCTTATCTCAGAAGGGATCTCTTCCAGTCGACCAGTAGGGCAGAGGACAGTTACAAATTTAGTAGGAAGGCAGGAGTACGTACAGAGCAATGAAAAAAGCAAGTATAATATAATATTAGGTCCTTACATATGAAATTGCCGTTCAGTATCAAAAAAGTGAAACAAGTTTTTTTAATGAAATTATTATTTAATCAATCGAAGTATGCGCCGTTGTTATCGATACACTTCCGCCATTTTATAGGCAGATCATTGATACCTTTGGAAAAAAAATCCTGGGAGCGAGAGTCTATGAACTGTTTGAAGGCGGTTTTGACTGCCTCATCAGATTTGAAATTTTTTCCTTGTAAAAAGTTATCCAAATTTTGAAAAAAGTGGTAATCGGTTGGGGCAAGATCTGGAGAGTATGGTGGGTGACGCAGAGGTTCCAGTCGCAGCTCCTCTAACTTGGCGATCGTTTGATGTGCAGTGTGTGGTCTAGCGTTATCCTGAAGGAGCAGTGGGCTAGAGCAATTCATCAGTCTCGGTTGTTTAATGGCGAGCTTTTCCATCATTGTTTGCAATTGTTGGCAATACAAGTCTGCAGTAATCGTCTGGCCTGATCTCAAGAAGCTGTAGTGGATAACACCAGCACTGGTCCACCAAACACTAAGCAGAATCTTCTTTTTGGTCAGTTTTCGCTTAGGGCAAGGTTTTGCCGGTTCTCCAGGGTCAAGCCATTGTGATGATCGCTTCCGATTGTCGTACAGGATCCATTTATCATCACAAGTCACGATACGGTTCAAAATCCCCTCATTATTGTATAAGCAAAGAAACGCAGCAAGTAACGCGTGTTTGTTGGTTTGCTTCAGTCAATTCGTGCGGTACCCACTTTTCGAGTTTTTTAATTTTTCCGATTTGGCGCAAGTGGATAAGTATCATTTTGTCACTTACGCCGAAGGCTGCTGCTAATTCAGAAGTGGTTTGAGATGGATCCGCTTCCACTATCGCCTTCAATTCTTCGTCATTCACTTGAGTATCAGGTCGTCCACAAGGCTCATTGTGTAAATCGAAATTTCCAGAATGGAAACGATGAAACCAAAAACGCACCGTTCGTTCGTTAGCGGTGCCTGGTCCATACACGTCGTTAATTCTTCGAGTCGTTTCTGCAGCACTGGTGCCTCGGTGGAACTCTTATTCGTAAATACGGCGAATTTTCAATTTGTCCATAGTTGTTGTTATAGCAATGTTGAAACTCAAACAAATGATGTTAAAACAAATGAAATACGACTTTTAAAACAATATTTTTCTGGCTTTATTTCGAAATAAATTTGAATTTGGAATTCCTAATGAAACGCAAGATATTTGATTTTAAAGTTGCCAGTATTGAAAATCGGCAATTACATATGTAAGGACCTAATATTATATAATATTAAAGCTTAAACACTACGAATACACTACATACATACCTAAAGAATATACTACATATTATATAACTCAATTTATGACCCTGCAAAGAATATCTGAACTCTTGATTTAAAGGAGCCTAGTGATTGAGACATTCTTATCTCCACTGGTAAAGCGTTCTATAAACGCGCAGCGACCACAACGAAGGACTTCGCGTAGGTCTGCGAGGAATGAGAAGGGATCTGTAGAAGTGGTTGACCACGAGCACGAAGACGGCTATCATAAACTTTAAAACAAATTTTTCATGAAGATATACAGGTGAGCGAGGATTAAATAGAATGTTAAAGAGAAAGAAAAGAACGTGAGTGTGACGGCGTTGTCAGATAGGTAACCACTTCAACATCTGTCGGTACTCAGAGATGTGATCATAGTTCTAAGGCCAAATATGTAGCGAATGCAAATGTTTTGCAAGTTGCAAATTGCAACCTCTCTAACTTCCTCAGTAACTCCTCCGTCAAATCCAAGTATGCCACGTCTGCATAGTCAAAAAGAGGTAGCAGTAAGGTTCGAACCAAGAGTACTTTAGTGTCCACAGGAAGGAAATATTGTAAGCGTCTTAGTGAATGCATGGAAGCGTAAATTTTCCGGCTCAACTCACCAATTTGGGGAGACCATGATAAAGTCTCGTCAAACAGAATACCCAGGTTCTTAACTTTGTCAGAGAAAGGAATAATTTGATTGTCAAGAACAACATTGGGTAACTGTAACGCCTTAATTCTAGATATATAATACTGACTACCTATAATAATAGCTTGAGATTTAGACGCATTTACCATAAGCCCGATTTTTTTGGACATTTCTGCTATTGCAGCAAGGTCGGTGTTGATGGTGCTAACAGCACTGTTGATATCTTCGAGAGGGGCGGCGGTATAGATCTGAAGATCGTCAGCGTACAGATGAAAACTTCTCCTTTGTTTGTAAAAAAATAATAAAAATGAAAATATTAAAAAACACACCAATGTCTTAACACTCTCACCGCCATCTTTTATACAGAATTCTCCAGTACAGCAAGCCATACGGGCCGCCGGCGACCCGCGCAGTTACTTACCTCAGCAAGCCAAGGAGGAATATCTGTAACGAGTGCAGCAGGCCATACGGGCGGCCGGCGGGCACACTAGTTGTTTTTACTAGCAGGCCGTGCGGTCCGCTACGACCTCGCAAATTAAAACGATATTGCTAGGGTGTGGCCTGCTGTTAGAGGAAAATATAATTGTCAAATAAAGACTTTGGATCATTTTCTGCGATTTAAAAAAAAAATTGACAATTCTATCATGAAATTTAACTGATTTATAGGGGATTAATTTGTGTAATAAAAATACCGTTTTAAATGAATGAAATTGTATTAAAGAGCTTAAAAAAACAAATTTATTGCCTAACAATGTCTTTATGGATATTGGCAAAGCATTCGGAGCACACACTGGGGTATGAGGGGCAAACTAAACACACAGTGTTGACTTTCTTAGTCACTTTACAAGCTTCCACACTTGACAAACCTTCTTCTCTTTTTTTCTCATAGCAGTGAATGCAACGTCTTCTGACTATCCTGTTGCGATGGTCGACCAAGGGAGACTTTCCGAAACGGTGTCTAGTCGTGCAACCCTGATTATTCTGACCTTGTCTGCTGTTTTTGTTTAGTCCCATCAGTTCTCGGCAAATGTTTTCTTTGAATGTTGTAATAGTATATTTTTTAGACGATAAGTTCTTGGTCTTTTTGTACAAAATATAGGCATTGATCATAGATGTGCTGAACAAAAGCTCAATAGCCAACTTTTGGAACCAACGCAAGCTCCTCCTCGCAGGGTTGGAATAACTGCCCATTTGGTCGGAATAGTCAATAGAACATTTATGACAGTTATAGTCAGCAATTACGGTTGGTTTCATTGTGACTTTATTCCGATTTCTTTTACTTCGCACGCTGACAAATCCAGGGGTATGGCGGGTCGACAGAGCCAGCACTTCTCGCTTGTCTTTCCATCTAAGAATTAATACTCCATCATTGTTTTCCATAGCACAGACCTCGCCTTTTTTCAATTTTTCTTTTAAAACTTCTTTTGGTATTCCCTTCCTGTTTTTTCTGAGCGTGCCTATCAAATGAGTGCCTTTTTGTAGTAGATTTTGAGCTAAAGTTACACTTGTGTAAAAGTTGTCAGTAATAATACTTCGTCCAGCATTCAAATACTTTTCACTAAGTTTCATGACAACTTCACATGATGCGTTTTGTCCTGTAGTGTTTGTCGTATTCTTTCCTTCATAAACAATCAAGTCATATGTATATCCATCGTCATCACAAATTTTAAATAATTTTATCCCATATTTATGACGTTTTCCAGGTATATACTGCATAAAACAAATCCGGCCACGAAAAGCCACCATCGTTTCGTCAATAGTAAGAAATTCTCCAGGTATTTTGAATTGGTCAAACTTTTTGGATATAGTCTCCACAAAGCGCCTTATTTTTATCAATCGATCCGTTCTTGCCGCGCCCATATAATAAGTGTCTTCAAAATGCCAACATCGGAGTAAAATTTTGAAACGGTTTCTGCTCATCACTCTACTGGCCACTTTGTTTTCGTACAGTACGTCTTTGCTCCAATAATCAGAGATTTTTGGCAACTTTTTCAGCCCCATCCAAATGAGTAAACCGAGAAATTTCTTTATTTCGGCAGCATCACAGTCTTTCCACTTAGACAACCGACTGTTTCGTGTCACAGGTTGGAGTATGCGTTTTTTGTTTGCGTATGAATTGGTCATAGCCACCATCAAATCGATAATTTCGTCATCCATAAACAAAGAAAGAAAATCTAATTCAGTTTGGCAATCTGGATTTATGTTTTTCATACCTGGAGCGACAGTAAATGGAAATTGCTTCTTTCTCGACTCGTGTATGGGCATACTCCAACTAGATTCCGGCACGTTTTGTGATCCTGAGTGTTCGGCTGGACGTTGATGCTGACGCCGGTTTAAGTCCGACAATTCGACGGTACTGGCGGATGAATTTTCATCAGAATCACTGCTTACACTGCTAAGTTGGTCTTCCGATGATGGCTGGTAGTCGGGGTCGTCATCAGAGTCCGACATGATGAACAAAAGTTAGTGAAAGTAATGAAATTCACGAAAAAATAAATGAAATCTGCAAAAAGCGCGCGAAAAACCGACCGTTGCAAGCCACGCGAGCGGCCGGCGGGCAAATGATTGATTACTAGACGTGGCGTCCTAGTGTCAGTAATTGTTTAAATGGTAACGACAAATTATAACTGATTTTGGCGCGAAAGTTACGGTACGCCGGCGACCCGTATGGCCTGACAAGCTTGCTCAGCGCTGCTTAAGGTGGCGTGTCATACTCGAAAAGTTACGACCTGCCGGCGGACCGCATGGCGGTGAGAGTGTTAAAAACGTATTTAGGCCATTCACGTGTATTCCCGTATAGCCCATAATTGTGTTCAGGTGTTCTCTACTACCATTGATTAATGCGGCCGGCCCGTGAGAATTTTGTTTCTTTTTATGCTTAATAAAAAAATCTTTGTCTTAAAAACAAGTTTGGTTCTTACACAATCAGGTGTTCTCTGCTACCATTGATGAATGCGGCCGACCCACGGCCCGTGAGAATTTTGTTTCTTTTTATGCTTAATAAAAAAATCTTTGTCTTGAAAACAAGTTTGGTTCTTACACAATCAGGTGTTCTCTGCTACTATTGATGAATGCGGCCGGCCCACGGCCCGTGAGAATTTTGTTTCTTTGGTCTGCTACTAAATGAAAATTATGGTTAGAATTTGTTTGTAAAAAAATAAAAAAAAAACGAAAATCTTAAAAAAGCACACCAATGTCTCTTCTCCGTCTGCCACCATTGATGAATGCAATGTAAATTAAAAAACTTCCTTTTTTTCCAACCAGACTACTAGGAGAAGTAGCGAAGATTGCAGACAGTGCGCCATCAGACTGAAAGTTGTCGTCAGTGGAATGCATTGGCTCTTTGTGGTTGTTTTGACCTACAAACATTAGCAAAATGACCCTTTTTTGAACAAAGTTGGCAGGTTTCGTTAGCTGCAGGACATTTGATGCGTAAAATAAGCAACGTCGTTTTGAACTGGGAATAAAGTTGGGCGCTGTAGCTGCTGTATTGTCTGCGACATCAGACTTGGGTTGAAGTCTTCAACTGAATCAACTGAACTGAACTTCAACTGAATCTCAAAGCTTCAAGCTGAAGCTTTGAGATTCAGTTGAAGTTCAGTTCATCAGAAGTATCATCGTCCGTAGCTGGTGCACAAATTGCAATAGACTTATCTACATCAATGAACTCGTCTGCTTCAGCAGTAGATAAAACAGGTCGTAAATTTTGGGCTAATTGATCCAAAGAAATATTGTCCTCTTCGTCATCATCATCAATCACATCATCTGAGGTTATTGTTATGAGATCTTTAAATCCTGCATGTCTTAAGCAGTTAGCTATAGTTTTTATGTGCGTGTGCTCTGAGGGCCACTCTCTCCGAATTCTTTGAAAATGTGCTCAGGATTTTGTGAATATTCCCAAACAATTGTGAAACTTGGAACCAGATTTTGTGAAAATCAAATAAGAGAGTTATGGGCTTTAAAGTCGGACCCTCAATCCACATATAGAGGATTGAGGGTCCACTTGTACCCAATTAACTAAGGGCACTACACAAAAACTCTTTACGCCCAAATTTAAAATAATGCCAAACAGAAATTGTGGAAACAAAACATTAAAGCAAAACACTGTATTACTTTGTATATCTCCGTTCAAAATGGACCCTCAGATAGAAAGTTTATTACGCTGATAATAAGGAACCCCTTAACTTTTTGTTGCTGTTTGAAATCCTATACAATAGGAAATAATTTGTGAAATTTTGTGAAACAAAGAACACATCCCGATATCACGTTATTTGAAAAATATCAGCTTGTCAAAATTCGGACCCTCAGACCGCCACTTTTTTTGTTTTCGTTTTATTACGCTCAGCGTATGATGTATAAGCCAAACACAAAATTATCTACCTATGTAAAATAAAATGTGCAACAACTTCAGTATCATTGAAAATCAAAAACACCTTTTATTATATATGAAAATCAAGTTTTATTTTTAATACATGTGTAGAAACTAACTAGGGTGACAACAATTTCAATAAAGCCCTGACATGAAGCCCAGTACTGCCGCTAGTAGAAAACTTTCTTTTAGCACTTTAATACGTAGAATAATAAATAAATCAATATTAATAGAGCAACATGTACATCTTCAAATTGCAGCGTAGATTATTAAATGTTAAGTTACAGGTTTTAATAAGCTTGGTTCTATTTTTCTCTTATTATCATCATAACATTAAAAAATTACTATTTATTAATACATGACATTTGTAATGACCTATGCTATCGGGAAAGGGTGGAGGAACGAATTCAATAGCTCCGATGAGTTCATATACCTTTGATTTTATTCTTACTGTATATGGAATATTCAGTAGGCAATGCTCACCGGTACCATTTAAGTCAACTGCAAAAATGTCGACGCACCACATCGACAGCGGCACACGCACACGGACGTGCACCGGTCGTCGCCAGCGGAGCTGCGCGGTCCCTCACTCGCTATCGAACAACCACTGTGCATACACATTTGTAACAGTCTTTTACATAAAATAAACGAGTCAAATACATTCGATCATCTCCATCATTTCATCACCAAGAAGCACACTTCCTTCCGACTACTGGCAGCCCGACCATTGGTCCTTCTCCCGGGTCCACGAAGCAACCAGCAGGGACAACATTGGATCGGACAAAGGATTGTGCACAGTCATCATCGACCATCATACATATCATCAATCAACATACATTGTGAACAGGCAAGTGGCGAACTGGTGAACAGACTAAATAGATAAGGCCAATTTCCTTTTTCTTTCTTCTAATTTAACTCTGTGCCGCGTCATTTGTATCAGTACTGTGTAGATTATTTTCATAGTTACAGTATTTACAATATTCCTATAGCTACCTATTGCTTTAGGTCCGGGTTACCTATTACCCGTCGGCCAAGTCCGATATTGGAATACTTATGATAATATCCTATCAACATTAAACATCATAGTTACATTTGTTGTATACCTACTGACAACAACCTTTAAATTATTGTATATCTATTTACAATTAAATCATCCACTCTTCTATCCATTTGAACCAAAAAAGTGCAAAAATATTTTACACATATTTATTTTCGATTAACAAACGGGTATTCATACATTAAACGTAAAGCCGTGTTGTGCACCAACTCAAGTTATAAGGGACGCGCACTAAATTACGGTGCGCTCTTTTAACATTGATACTCGTTGTAATTGTCTTCCCTTTAATTGATACTTTCTGGAATTATGGCCGATGAACAAGCTTTAGTTAAAAAGCGAGGCAGCTTAAAGGGCCGTTTAACATCGTTTTACAATTATATTAATAGTCTACCAGCCCACTTAAGCAACGAACTGAAGTTAGAAATTGAAGTTCGTATTTCAAAGTTGGAACCATTATTTGATAGTTACAATGAGATTCAACAGGAAATAGAAGATATCACTGCGAACATCACGGAGCAGAGTAAAGAACGCGACCTGTTTGAGAGTTTGTACTATAAAGCCGTAGCGCTCGCTAAGTCGAAGTTGGGAATAGTGGCGGAGCAATCACATAATCGTAGCTGCGATTCCGAGCATTTTTATCACAAGGCCCACGGGGCCAGTGTTAGGCTACCTATCATACAGCTTAGTAAATTCGACGGCGCCTATTGTTCTTGGCTGGAGTTTCGAGACACATACCTATCTTTAATTCACGAAAACCATGACTTAAGTCCGATTAATAAGTTTCATTATTTGCGTTCGTCATTGGAAGGCAGCGCATCGTTGGTTATAAAATCAATTGAATTTTCTTCAAGCAATTACGAAATGGCTTGGAAGTTGATTTGTGATCGCTATGATAATAAAAAAATGCTTATCGCGAATCATGTGAAAGCGTTATTTACCGTTTATTCTATCCAAAAAGAAACTTCATATAATTTAAAGCGCTTAGTTGACAATTTTGTTAAGAATTTAAGATCCTTAACCACTTTAGGTGAACCCACTGATAAATGGGACACTTTATTGATTTACATGTTATCTAATAAATTCGATTCGCAGACCCTTACTGAATGGGAAAAATTTAAGGCATTACACGAAAATCAACATTTATCATTTGAAGACTTAATTAAGTTTACAAGAAATAGATCAGAATTATTAGAAATATTGGAACATAGTAACAAAAATAGAACAATACCTAAACAATTGAATAATACCCACAGTTTGTTAGCGACAAATCAAATTAAAAGTAAAAAGTGTCCCATTTGTCAATCAGCGGATCATTTTATTTATTATTGCGAAACATTTTTAAAATTAAATAAAAAAGATCGAGAAGCTAAAGCTAGTTCATTAAACTTGTGTTTGAATTGTTTAAAGGCTGGACATGCCACTAAAAAATGTCAACTAAGAGCTTGCAAGAATTGTAATAAAAAACATAATAGTTTAATTTGCCCGGAGTTGCCGAGTAGCGGCCGCGATACATTAGATTCGCATAGCGAAGTTGCATTATCTTGTGCCGTCGTGTCCGCCCAAGGACTGTTATCAACGGCGTGCGTAGGTGTGCGCTCCGCCTGCGCGACCACGACAAGTGATCGCCGCCGTGTGCGCGTCATGTTAGACTCGGGCAGCACTTCGAACTTTATTACGGAACGTTTATGTAAACAACTTCAGTTGCCTACTAAAAATATAACTACGACTATTAATGGTTTGAATAAAAATGTGTCAGTAGCAAAGGAATGTTGCGATATTACGATTCAATCACTTCATTCGACTTACAGTAAAACAATAACATGTATCATTATCTCAGATATCACTAATCCTTGGCCAAATTCTCCTATTGATAAAGAGGTTATTAAAATTCCGAAATCTTTTTCTCTGGCCGATCCTAAATTTTATATACCATCAAATATAGATATTTTGGTGGGCAACGGAGTGTTGTGGGAATTAATTGAACCAGAACAGATACAACTAAAATCTCAAAACATTATTTTACAAAAATCCAAATTGGGTTGGTTTATTGCTGGGTCGATACAATCAAATTCACACTGCAATTCATCATACTGCAATTTTTCTGATTCTCAAGTACTCACCAACCAATTGACAAAGTTTTGGGAATTGGACACTCTCCATACATCAAAAAAT
Organism: Acrobasis repandana; assembly: GCA_963576875.1. Taxonomy (NCBI): domain Eukaryota; kingdom Metazoa; phylum Arthropoda; class Insecta; order Lepidoptera; family Pyralidae; genus Acrobasis; species Acrobasis repandana. Next base: position 8,979,243 of record OY756240.1, read on the forward strand.
AAACAATTGGAGTGGTCTCCGGAGGAGATCGAATGTGAAAATTCTTTTGTAAACACTACATTTCGCCTACCTAATGGCAGATTTTGTGTAAAAATTCCTTTAAAGCTTAGTACAGACGTTTTAGGTAATTCGTATACATTAGCTAAAACTAGATTTTTACGCTTAGAAAAAAAACTCGAAGATAATAGACAATTAAAAATGAAATATAAAGAATTTATTCAAGAATATATCGATTTAGGCCATATGAGACTATCAAAACACGAAAGTAGTGATCACATCAGGTATTTTGCTCCCCACCACGGCGTCGAGCGTCCAAACAGTTCAACCACGTCATTAAGGGTGGTTTTTGATTGTTCCGCGAAGTCATCATCAGGCTATTCTTTTAATGAGATTCAAATGATTGGCCCGGTTCTACAGGATGATCTATTCTCAATTTTATTACGTTTTCGACAGCATGATATAGTTATAACTGCTGACGTCACAAAAATGTATCGCCAAATTGAAGTACATGAGTCGCAACGATGTCTGCAACAAATACTGTGGCGCAACGAGCCAAGTGATCCTCTGAAAGCCTACGAGTTAAACACCGTGACATACGGCACTGCTTCGGCACCGTTCCTTGCGATACGGTGTCTCAAGCAACTAGCCGACGAGTGTAGCGACCCGCTTATTCAGGAGGTGATCTCCAGGGACTTCTACGTCGATGATCTCATCACCGGTGCTAGAAATTTCCCTCAATCGCTCCATATTTATACCGCAGTAACCGAACAACTTAAAAGGGGTTGCTTTCCGCTTCGAAAATGGTGTTCCAACGATAAAAACGTCATGGCTCAAATTAATAAACACGATAATGTATCTAACGATCGTTTTGATTTATGTCCAAATGATATTTCGAAAACGTTAGGTATTAATTGGGATCACAAATCCGATGAAATTTGCTTTGATTTAAAGTTAAAAACATGCAATAAAATAACAAAAAGAAATATTCTATCCACCATTTCCCAACTGTTTGACCCATTGGGATTGGTCACCCCTGCCATATTAGAAGCAAAAATAACCTTACAAAAATTATGGTTATGCAAGCTCTCGTGGGACGACGACGTCCCCGAGGCTACACGAAATTCTTGGTCTCAATTCATTAATTCACTATCTCATCTAAATAATTTGAGAATTCCTAGACACACACTTTGCTCTGATTACATTAAATTACAATTACATATATTTACAGACGCTTCTGAAGAAGCATACGGAGCTTGCGCGTATCTAAGGTCCATTAATAAAAACAATGTTTCATTCACTTTTTTATTGTGCTCTAAAAACAAAATAAGTCCTCTAAAACCCCAAACTATACCGCGCCTAGAGCTATGTGGTGCTTTGTTAGGAGCCAAGCTAAGCGCAAAAATTATTAAATCGCTACGTCTGACTATCAATGAAGTTTTTTATTGGACCGATTCAACCATTGTTCTAGGTTGGCTTAATACAACCACCAACAAGTTGCAAACATTTGTACGGAACAGGGTCGGAGAGATACAAGAAATACAGTCCACTACAACCAATAGCTCTTGGAAATATGTTCCTACACACTCAAACCCCGCCGACTATTTGACGCGTAAGATGAGCTCTGAGATGTTGATCGCTTGTAAGCAGTGGTGGAACGGTCCACAATTTCTTGAAGGTGATGAGTCATCATGGCCATCTATTGATTTAAAAAATAACAGTCAGCCTTTACCGGAAGTGAAACAAGAAGCTACATGTATGATGGTCAAACAGTTTGAGTCTGTTTTTCCATTTGAGAGATTTTCTAGCTATTTTCGGATGCAAAGGACTATGGCGTTTGTGCTCAGATTTATTCATAACTTACGAAATAAAGATAATAAATTTAAAGGTACATTACAAGTACCTGAACTTCAATTAGCTATTTACAAATTAATCAATATTTCACAACAGCAATCATTTCCTACAGAGTATCAACTATTAAAATCCAATAAAACTTTAAAATGTGGCAATTCATTATTATCTCTCAATCCATTTTTTGATCACAAGTTAAATCTTATAAGAGTGGGTGGACGACTTCATAATTCACAGTACAACTATAATAAAAAACACCCGTTTCTGATTCACAAAAGTCATACATTTTCAAAACTTTTATTTAACAATGAACATAAAATTTTAATGCATACGGGACCTCAACAGTTACTATACTCCACACGCCAGAATTATTGGACGATCGGCGGACGTGATTTAGCTAGGTTTGTGTATCGAAACTGCAGCACCTGTAGTCGTTATCGGGCAAATATAATAGCACCTATAATGGGAAACTTGCCCAAAGAAACGTTTTGTGCTGGTTACGCATTTCAATACACAGCAGTTGATTACGCAGGTCCTGTCATGGTCGCTAACAAAGAAGGGCGAGGATGTCGACTGCTTAAATCCTATATTTGCGTTTTTGTGTGCTTCACCACTAAAGCTATACACTTAGAATTAGTGAGTGACATGTCTACTACAAAATTCATTTTAGCTTTGAAAAGGTTTATAGCCCGTAGGGGCAAACCGTCATACATTTACTCCGATAATGGTTCTAATTTTGTCGGAGCTAATAACGAGTTAAAACGAATGATAACTTCAGATGAAGATAAAATTGTAAATATTTTTGCACAACAATCTATTAAATTTAGTTTTCTTCCACCAAGATCACCCCATTTTGGGGGGATGCATGAGGTTGGCGTAAAATCCATTTAAAACGTGCAATTGGTAATTCAAATTTAACATTTGAACAGTTGTACACAGCTCTGACACAAATTGAGGCGATTCTTAACTCACGTCCTCTTAGCCCAATATCCTCAAATCCTCAAGATCTATTGCCCCTTACTCCAGGCCATTTCCTAATTGGCAAGCAAATAACGTCATTACCAGAGCCAGATTTAGCCGAAATTCCTTCCCATCGCCTTGATCGACACCAGAGAATAGAAAAACTTCGACAGCAATTTTGGTCCAGATGGCATCGTGAATATGTCTCCGAGCTTCAAACTCGCACAAAATGGAAGCAATCTCAAGGATCCCTCTGCATCGGAGATCTTGTCCTCATCAAAGATGACCACCTGCCTCCAATGAAGTGGCACCTGGGGCGAGTTGTAACAATATATCCTGGGACCGATGGAGTGACCCGAGTTGCTGATATTAAAACGTCGTCAGGAACAATTAGACGTTCCTTCGCAAAAATTTGTCCCCTTCCGAAACCAGACCAGGATTGAAGCAAGGCTTCAATGAGGGGCGGCATGTCGACGCACCACATCGACAGCGGCACACGCACACGGACGTGCACCGGTCGTCGCCAGCGGAGCTGCGCGGTCCCTCACTCGCTATCGAACAACCACTGTGCATACACATTTGTAACAGTCTTTTACATAAAATAAACGAGTCAAATACATTCGATCATCTCCATCATTTCATCACCAAGAAGCACACTTCCTTCCGACTACTGGCAGCCCGACCATTGTTTTTTAAAAATGATTTTGTTGATTCAGATTTTTATTATAATATAGAAAGATACAAAACTCTTACGACTAATACATTTAAAGAAAATAAATCCTTAAAACAAGTTAATCATCCAGACTTGGTAATAAACAGAGCCAAAGCCAGGAAAGATCCAATCTCCTTTACACATTCCTCCTGAGTTTTTGAGAAGACTTTGGTGTAAGGTTTGGGACCAGTAGGCCCAGTTACAAGGGTAGGATGATCAAAGAAGATTGAACCTTTCTCTGAGTGGGATCCAACCACAATGAGAGATAATGATGGCTGAGAGAGTGCACACGCACACGGACGTGCACCGGTCGTCGCCAGCGGAGCTGCGCGGTCCCTCACTCGCTATCGAACAACCACTGTGCATACACATTTGTAACAGTCAAATACAAAAAAAAAAAAAAAAAAAAAAAAAAACAATGGTCGGGCTGCCAGTAGTCGGAAGGAAGTGTGCTTCTTGGTGATGAAATGATGGAGATGATCGAATGTATTTGACTCGTTTATTTTATGTAAAAGACTGTTACAAATGTGTATGCACAGTGGTTGTTCGATAGCGAGTGAGGGACCGCGCAGCTCCGCTGGCGACGACCGGTGCACGTCCGTGTGCGTGTGCCGCTGTCGATGTGGTGCGTCGACAAAAATAGATTGTAATTCGTAGTTTACAGCTGTACCAGAACCACAAGTAAGACATGCCTTAGATGATTCATCAAAACAAATCGCTTCCTCCAAACACTCAATTCCAAAAATGGATAACAAATTCAAATTGAGTGGTAAGAAAGCATACTTTATTTCAATCGAAATCGATGTACAAAATTCGTTAACGCACCGTTTTGTAAATAATGCACTGTAAAAATTACTCAATAGAATTGTTTCTTGATAAGTTGTCACATTGCTTTGGCAATCAACAATAATAACATCATTATTTGATTCCAGTACAGATTCTTTAAAATAATGGTTAAGGACTAACTCTGCTCGGATTTCATACGGATCGTAACTTGTCATTTCACCTACCAAACATTTAATGTACTTTGAGGTTAATTCAAAATTGAACATGTCAACAATATCTTTTAAATATAGATTTTGAGTGTAACCAAAACACAAAAGATAAAACATTGAATCTAGTCCGCATGTATTTTTAAGTTTCATTTGTCTATTATTCACTCCTACAGTAGAACATGAGTTACCATTTTGCATATATTTGATTTGTTTTAGTATTTTAGCTGTATCGTCTTCTTTACCTTCTCCTTTCCAATTCTCAACTAGAGAAGGTTTTTCTGAAAATACGGAATCTTCATTTAGAACTTTAACTATTTTGGCCTTTTTTGTAATTTGTTTTTTCTGAGAACGTTTCCTTTTTCATCAGAATAACACAGACTACAATGTATGTCCATGGGCGAAGCCGGGGCGGACTGCTAGTAATTAATAAGATTATAAGAAAAAGTCAGGTCAGTAAGTAGTCAACACTTTTAATGCATAAATAATAAAGTTAACTAATAATAAAATTGATACAAAATTAATTAATATGTATAGGTACTTACAGTGCCAAACAGGAAATCAAACTGACAGGTCACTTAGGTTCTATGCACTAACGCAGTAGCAAATTAAATATCCTTATGGATATATATGCATTAAACAATAATCCCAGATATTTCGGAATCTTTAACTTCACTGATTATTTATTTTTGTGTTCGTAAACAAGTGAGCTCGATCACTAATGAATGAAGTAAATATTAATGAGGGTAAGTAAGTAACGACATTATTTACAGTTAACTTCAAATATAAAAACGAAAAAAACATTGATGTGTGTGTTTTAAGAGCTAAGAAATAAAAATATTTCTACTAGGGGCAGCACTGGGCTTTATGTCAGGGCTTTATTTAAATAGTTGTCACCCTAGTTAGTTTCTACATATTAAAAATAAAACTTGATTTTCATATATAATGAAAGGTGTTTTTGATTTTCAATGATACTGAAGTTGTTGCACATTTTATTTTACATAGGTAGATAATTTTGTGTTTGGCTTATACATCATACGCTGAGCGTAATAAAACGAAAACAAAAAAAGTGGCGGTCTGAGGGTCCGAATTTTGACAAGCTGATATTTTTCAAATAACGTGATATCGGGATGTGTTCTTTGTTTCACAAAATTTCACAAATTATTTCCTATTATATAGGATTTCAAATAGCAACAAAAAGTTAAGGGGTTCCTTATTATCAGCGTAATAAACTTTCTACCTGAGGGTCCATTTTGAACGGAGATATACAAAGTAATACAGTGTTTTGCTTTAATGTTTTGTTTCCACAATTTTTGTTTGGCATTAGCTTAAATTTGGGCGTAAAGAGTTTTTGTGTAGTGCCCTTAGTTAATTGGGTACAAGTGGACCCTCAATCCTCTATATGTGGATTGAGGGTCCGACTTTAAAGCCCATAACTTTCTTATTTGATTTTCACAAAATCTGGTTCCAAGTTTCACAATTGTTTGGGAATATTCACAAAATCCTGAGCACATTTTTAAAGAATTCGGAGAGAGTGGCCCTCAGAGCACACGCACATATAGTTTTTTGTGAACCTTTTCCCATGCTTCCGATATCAAGATGGCATCAAGAACCGTAAAGCTGTTCTGATTATTGCTGTCCAGGTTTTGTATTATTTTTAACACTTGTAGTCTTCTATAATTAGATTTTAAACATCTTATTACACCTTGGTCCATAGGTTGCAGTACAGATGTAACATGTAGTAGTGCCTTTGTACAACTTTTTGTTTATGTATTCTCTGTATATATGGTCCGTGTACATAAATTGGAAAATAAATAAATAAATAAACATTTGGTGGTAAGAACACAAATTTAATGCTTTTTAGGTTATTAACAGCCTGATGAGCAGGACAATTATCAACCAAAAGTAGAACTTTCTTATTGTTTGCTTTTAATTCGGCGTCCCAGTTCCGTAATAATCTTTCAAAAATTTCCGATGTCATCCATGACTTCACATTGTTTTCATACGTTACCGGCAGTGAGCATATGTTTCTAAAGCATCTTGGTTTCTTAGATTTGCCAATAACTAAAAGCTTTCTTTTACAGGATCCTGTCATGTTTGCTGCAACGATGATCGTTAGTCTCGTCTTGGACATTTTTCCTCCTGAACAATTTTCTCATTTGAACTTTAAAGTTCTGTCTGGTGTCATATTGTAAAAAAGTCCGGTTTGGTCTGCGTTAAAAATGTCTTCTGGTCTGTAGCCTTCCCATAATGTAGGCCACTTTTGCGTGAATGCATAATTTGTTTTCTTTTTGTTTGCGACATGTTAAATTTTTCAAAATTAACTTATCGATATGGTTTGGTGCGTCTTGTGTACAGATAAGTAACAAACTGACTGAGGAGATATGAAGAAGCGGGCCTTGACTACGGCATGCACATGTTTTGTTTCTAAGAATTACAAAAGACCCTTGTTTCTAAGAATTACAAAAGACCCTAAACTGGAGATAATAGCCATTGACCATTATACTGTGCCTATTCAAATTGTTTACAATACAGCTGAGCTGGTCGTTCTACAGATATGATTCTCCAAAAACATTAGTCAAATGTGGTCGGTTAATGCGATATGTCGTAGTAAGCAATGTTGTAAAAAGCAATGTTTTTGATAAGGCGGTAATATAGCATTCAGCCGGGACCTTTGATTTTGGTTAATATAACCGGTATGTTGTACTAAACGATGTCGCCATAAAACTTTGAACCAAAAACAATAAGGTATATGCATGTAATACCAATCCGGCTCATATTTTTATTTTACAATTTCTATTAATACGTTACCACGCCTAGTTAATTATTTTTCTTATTGACTCTTATTTGGATTAGAAATAAATTATTGAAAATATGAAAATATTGCGCGGGAACTTTTGGCAAAAACAAAAGGGAAATGACGACAAAGTTCACAAAAAGGAAATGACAAGTTCGGGTGCGTTCGGTAGGACTGTCCGTCCAAGTAGTTTGACTATCGATGACATTCGAAATGTATGTACTTTTATATAGAGGTTTAACAAACATCACTGGCTGATAATATCGAAAGTACCCCAAAAAGAAAACCATGCGTTGACAGCTTCTGTCTCTAACGGATATTGCAGACCTTGACGTCATATTTTAAAATGGCGTGTTTTAGTTGTTATAATCTACTTGCTATTTTTAATATTTATTTTCTACACCATATACATGTTTTTCGGCACTAATTTATTTTTTGCGGCTATTTCTCGACGAGGACTATCGATTAAAAATATAAAAAAAATGCATGCATACTCTCTGTAGAGGACTGTATAGTTTTCCAAACACTTCTTCGATGTAATTTCTTTATTGCTCCAATGTTCACTGTTCAAATATCACTTGTTGAATGGAATACAATACTGTTTTTTTTTTTTTTAGGATTGACATATATAGGTTGCCTCAGACGGCATATCCTACTCCACCGGACAAGGTTTGAGGAGCGGGCCAAAGGCCCGGCTTCCTATATTTATATACTACTAGCAACAGCGCAAAGGGCTCCCAAGGGGGAAACCTCGGCTTTGGGCGTGCTAGGGGTTATGGCAAATTTGGGGTGCTGCAACACCCATGTTTTGCCTAAAGGGCCGAAGCTACGGTTGCCAGAAGGGCCTAATCAGGACGCAAATCGTCCAGGTGCCGCCGGGCGGTACCTAGTAAACGAGCTAATGTTTCTACGCCTATGCACTCGATTCCGGCGAATGCGGGGGGGACGGATCGCGTGGGAACTGTGGCTACTCGGAGCCGCAGAGTTATCGAATTGGACCATGTCTTGTTCGGAGTTGGGGTATCGGGTAGGCGCCAAGGTGGCTACAACGTCAAAGTCTAGCTCGTCTGTAAGACGCTCTAGTCTCTTTCCGTTGGGCGAGTTAGTCACGGAGTGCCATCTAATGGATTTCCTATTGAAATCGCCCGCCAAAATGGTGGAAACAGGGTTTCTAAGTCTTCACGTAGCAATGTTTTATTGCTCGGTAGATATACGGAGGCTATGTTTATCGGCGAATGACCGGTCATCGCAACGCGTAGGAGGCAGCATTCGATATTTTCGAGGGACGGAGGGTCTAGTTGTACGCAATGTAGAGACCTTTTGTAATAGATCAGAGTACCGCCTTTTGCGGTGTCTGTTCTATCATTGCGAATGATGTTGTAGTTAGCAATACGCGGGTTGCGTTGGTGAGGTTTCAAAAAGGTCTCCTGCGCTAGAAAAATGTCTACTTGGTGATCTACCAAGAATTGGGAGATCAGTAGTTTCTTTTCTTTGAAGGCCCCGTTTGCGTTAAAGTACGCTAGGGTTAACGATCGCGGTTTATGTCTCTGATTGAGACTACCCATAATTAAGGCTGACGTGGTCTGACCGTTGACGCGACGGCCTTTATGCGCTCTATTTCAGAGCGATAACGCTGGAGGGTGCGCATCAGTCGGAAGCCGCACTCGCCGGCTTCAATGATGGCATGGCCTATCTCGGCTAGCTTGTCGAGATCCACCGTTTGGATCACGTCAAGCGCTACAGCGATGGCTTGGTCATCGCTGACCCCTGATTGCACTGCGGCCCCCCTCGAGGGCGCGGAGTGCGTTTCTGGGGCGGCGACGGCCGCCTGGCTTCCTTATCTAAAGGAAGCCCAGGTGCTCACCGAGGGTGAGGGCACAAGGGGCTGCCTTTGAGACGGCTGAGAGACCGATTGTCTCTGCCTCATCGGAGGGAAGTCAGCTTTCCTCGCAGTCTGGCTGCGGGTAACCGGCCCGCGGTTGTTGACCGGAAGGGGACGTTTTGCGGCCTGCGGTGCTTTGGGACAGCCCCTCCAGTTGGCGGGGTGGTTCCCTCCTCTTGCCGAATGCCCATAAAATTGGCAGTTGTGACACTGACCAATTCCCTTGCGTCTGTGAGGGGGCTCTACTTTAAAATCGGTCAGTCCGGCGACCGATTTAATTTTGAAAATTTTCTTGCCCTCTTGGGACTTGTCTAAGATGGCAAGTACCATGGGGAGTGGGGCCTTTTCCCTACCTTTGTACATCCTGTGTACTTCTTTGATCGGGAGGTTTTCAGCCTCCAATGTCTCCCTAACGAAGTCTGTTGTGACTTGTTGTGGGATCGGGCGAATGACTACTCGGAGGAGTTTGTCTTCCTCGAGGGAGTATGAGTGCCATGGTATGGCACGAGAGTTGAGGAGGGCCGTGACCGCCCTATAGTCCTCGGCGGTTTGCAGGGTCAAAGTGATCCCTAATTCGCTCTTTTGAGCCCTGACATAGTTTATTGTACGCTCCACGAGCGTCTTTGAGAGGGGTTCCCATTGGGCCGCATCACGAATGATGATCGGCGGGGGCTTCTTCTTGCCGGCGACTGTGCGAGCCGCGGAGGGTGGGGTGACCTTAAGGGGGGCCCCATCGGCTTTTTTGGCCGCTTTTGGCGGCGGGAGCTCCTGGCTCTTGGAGGCTCCTGATGTCCTCCGCTGCCTTTTCAGGCCCTTCACTGAGAAGGCGAACTCCTCGTCTGAGGAGTCCGCAGTCTCGGCTTGGTCGGCTTTTTTCGGCACGGCCGGGGTGGGGGGGGGGGGGGTGCGCTCTGTGTCCATTGCGGATGAAGCCGCGGACTTTTTGCCCAGGTCGGATCTGAGGGTTTTGGAGTCTTGCTCCATTTCTTCTACTTCCTCTACGGGAAGGAGTCTGAATTTATTTCCGGTCGCGGTCGGGGACGGGGGGACGGGGATTCTGGTGAGTCTCTCACCAGTGGCACCTTTTTATGGTGCGTGACGAGTGGGGATGGTTTGGGTATGTCCCGAACCTGGGTGGATTTCTTCGTGGAGGACGAAGAAGAAGGTAAGATATGTTGGCGTGCCTTCCAATCCTTGAAGGAGTTTCGGAAGGCCGCTGACTTGCGGAACTGCTCTAGCAGTTCCGCATCGGATGGGGGGGGGGGGGGGGGGCATCTTACGGCAGGATGGCGGTTTCACTAAGCGGGGTGGGGACCCCGCCCGAGGGGTGCACTCGGGCGGTACTAAAAAGGGTCCTAGGTCTCTCTCCTTCGAGCGGAGAGGTGTGTACCTGCGTCCCTACTACGTGGTGTGTGTAGCTCTTCCGGTGAGCGGTCTACTGCCAACCTTGTTTGGGCTAGTAGGTGTGTACCTAGCTTAACTACCTAACTGATACCCGGGGTTGGCGAGGGAAGCCCCCAAGGCCAGTGGTCCCGGGCCCAGCCTCGGTTCTTGCCGTTACCCACCCTGAAGGGGTAAAGGCTAGTGCCAGGGTCCGCACTACGTCGGCGGAGCAACCTGTATTGGCGTAGAACACCTCAACACGATTACTCCTACCGGCGGCCTCCTCTGAAAGTGAGGACTTTCTCCACACGCTAAAGGTGCGGGCAAACAAGACGCGGGACTAGTTTATTGCCAAGAAACAAGAACACGACCCGTGGCTCTAAAAAGAACTCACGTTCGTGGGCGACTCCTTGGCACGCCGACCTACTCGGTACAGTCGGTTGGTCGACGCGTCAATTAGTCGGAGCGCTAAGCGCTTTCCCGTCCCTGGAATAAGTCCCTTGAAGGGCAGGTATTCCAAACAGAATAAGTCCCGTGAAGGGCAGGAATTCTGTTTTCCCCGAAAGCCTCTGTTGTGAGTCAAGCAAGCTTGAAACTCAACAGTTGCCGAGAGTGTGCTGAGCGTTGAATCGCCCTCCCTGTCCTCTATTGTTCGTGACCGAGGTGACTCACACTAGCGAACCGGAACACAATAGCGACGAGCAGTAATACCAGATTGACTACCTGAGTTTGGGAACGTGCCGCGACAACACGTCCGTTCACTCCGACAGCTAACCCAGTATGAATACAATACTTCAAGGGGCTCTTCTCTACCTCTGCCTTTCGGCAGAAGCGGGGTTGCTGCTCAGGATTGTGATCCTCTTCAGCGACTTGCTTCCGCCGCCTGCATCTACAGTGTCACTGGGTGTGGCCGTGGCGGCCACGTCAAGTCTTCCTAGTCCTGGGGGTTCTGGTCAGGCACCACTGCTTGGGCGGCGCCTTTTTCAGGTGGCAACGGGATGATGGCATCTCTGGGCGAAGGCCTGTACTTGCTGTCTGGCGGGCGGGCGTGCAGAGGCGCGATCCCCCTAAGGTGGGGGGTGCGCCGAGCGGTCCGCCTTTGAGTACATGGCCGTCGCCAAGCGGGAGACGAAGGCGTCCAGGCCTTCCCACTCCAGGTCTCGGTGGATGACGGCATTCCTCACGTAACGCGGGGCCCCGACGGCTGCTCGGAGACTGAGGTTCTCTTGGGCTCGGAGTCGACGCTTGTTGGTCTCCGAGCAAAATGCGTACCACGCAGGGGCCGCGTATGTGAGGCGGGATCTCACGTAAGTTTTGTAGATCCCGAGCCGCGTCCGTAGAGGGAGGCTGGAGGAAAGCACCGGACGGAGCTTCTCCCGGGCGATCTTTGCTGTTGCCACCGTCCCGTCGACGTGGTCCTTCAAGCGTAGGCGCCTGTCGATGTGTACCCCCAGGTACTTGACGTGCTGCTGCCACGGTATGTCTTCCCCGAAGAGTTTCAAGGGCGGTGGCGGGTTGGTGCGTCCCGATATGAGTGCCTGCGTCTTGCCGACGTTCACCGACAACCTCCATTTGGAGAGCCAGTCAGGCAAGGGCATCTAAGGTCGTTTGGAGCTTCTTCGTGGCGTGCTTCGCGTTCATGCTGGTCGTAAAGAACGCAGCGTCGTCCGCGAAGAGCGCCAGTTAGGCCTGACCGGCCACGGGGATGTCGTCGGTGTACCAGGCGTACCACGCAGGCGACAAGCAGCTTCCTTGGGGAACACCAGCCCGCACTGGGCGTTCTGACGATAAGGCGTCTTCGACCGCCACCCTTATCTTCCTGTCTTCGAGGAAGGTGGCCACAATCCTGAGCAGTCTTTTAGGCATTGGCGTTCCAGACATCTTGTATAGCAGCCCCTCGTGCCATACTCTGTCGAACGCCTTTTCGTTGTCAAGGAGCACCACAGCCACGTGCTCCTTGCTATTGGTTGCCGCCGAGATCATGTGAAGTAATCTGGCTATCTGGAGCGTCGTTGAATGTTCTGGCCGAAACCCAAACTGCTCCGCACGTGGTGGGATGTGCGGGAGCAGCAGGCCGAGTAGGAGTTTCTCGAACACCTTCGAGAGTGCACTAAGAAGTGTGATGGGCCGGTAGCTTTCAGGCTTCTGCAGGTTCTTGCCCGGCTTGGGTAGCATAATGACCCGGCCGGTTTTCCATTCCTGTGGGTAGTGGCCCGAGCGCAGGATGCCATTAAAGAGGCGCGTCACCGCCGTTATGAACACCGGCGGGAGGTGGCGGAGCGCCTCATTCGTGACGTTGTCTGCGCCCGGGGCTTTCTTTGGCTTCAGGTTCCGGATCACTCGCTTGACCTGGCCAGGCGTGAAGAACACTGCATCTTCCTCTTCTGGTACCGGTTCCGCGAGTTCGACGACCATCTTGTGGTGGTCGTGATCGGCCACTGGGTTCGGCGTGAATTGACGCACCAGATGTTCCGCGAAGATCTCGGCGCGATCTTCAGCTTTGAATCGTGGGAGGCCATCGGCTGCCAGCAGGGGGCGGACGGGTTGAGGCTCGCCCGATAGCTGCCGGCAAAGGTGGTGAACGGAGGGGATATCACCGCCCACCGAGAGTAGGTGGTTCTCCCACGATTTGGCTGCGTGCTGGTTGAGGCGGTCCTTGATGGTCTCCACCAGCTTGTTGAGCTCAGTCTTGGTGGCGGGGCAGCGGGTGTTCTGCCACTGCCGCCGCAGCCGCCTCTTTTGGGCCAACAATTTATTAATGTCGGCGGGCAGGGGGTTCGGTTTTTTTGTGGCCGAACTCGGGCGTTTTGCGGCATCAAGGGCGGCGCGGATGCAGCGGGTAATGGCGCTCGCTGCCTGCTCAACTTCTTCGCCGGTGGAGACCCGCTTGAAAGCGACCCTAGTCCTGTCGCTCTCAAGCGCTTCCTCGTAGGTTGCCCAGCAGGTTGTGGATGCTCTGCTGGGCAGCGAGACCCTCGCCGGGAGGTCCTGAAGGACGAGAAGAACTGGTCTGTGGTCTGACGGCAGGTCCAGGAAGACTTCTTGTCTCGGCGGTGTTCGTAGGACCCTGTAGGCCACGATGTCGATGGTGTCGGGCTCGCCCAACGGGCCGTAGTGAGTAGGCTCGTCGGGGCCCATCAGCTCGTAGTCGCCCGCGAGGGCACACCCTCGTGGAGTTCCAAATTGTATGCTTGGCGTTTAAATCGCCGGCCACTTTGGTCGGCGTGGGTCCAGCTTCTGAGAGCCGGGTGGCACATAGGTGGCAAAAAGGCGCAGCTCCTGGCCGGCGACACTGACTAATACGCCAAGCGCGTACATAGTCTGGAACTCCTTGTGTGGAATGGCCTGGTGGACGATATTCCTCTTCACGAACACCGCGAGTCCTCTGTAGGACATGCCGTTGACAGGGCTCCTCTCGTCCTTACGGTAGCAAAAGTACCCGGGGATCTCGTATCTGTCAGACTCCCCGGGTGGGTCTCGCTGACCAGCATCACGTCAACACGCTGCTGCCGAAGGAAATTCGTCAGCAGGTGTTTTTTCCTTCTCAGGGTTTCTGCGTTCCAATGCACTATTCTCAGAGGGCCGTAATCCATATTAGAGGGAATGGTTTGGGGCACCTCTGAGAAGACCCGTGGCAGCCAGCTGGTCAGGGGTCATGGCCGCCAGGGATTGGAACGCCTGGAACAATAAGTGCAGCTGTTCCGTGGGTAGCTGCGGGGCTTGCGGCTGTGGGGCCTGGGGGGCCGGGGCCGGGGGGGTTTGAGGCTGGCGATCTTCGGGGGGGGCGGGAGCGGAGCTCCCGGCGGTTGTCTTTTTCTTCTTCTTCCTTCTGGGTTTTGGGAGCTCGTCTCCCCTGGCCGTGGGGGCGTTGGCGGGGGCCATCAAGGAGGCCCCTGCCGTTTCCTCCGTGGCCGGGCGCGGCGTTGGAGCGGAGCCCGTGCGTGCCACCGGGCCGGCGCGCTTGTTCCTTGCCTCCTTCTTAAATACGGGGCAAGAGGTGTTGTTGGCGGGGTGCGGGCCCCCGCAGTTGGCGCAGGTAGCGGGCTGGTCCTTTGGGCGGTCGCAGTCGGCCGCCTTGTGGGAGCATCCGCATCGCACGCATGCGATCGGCCGGTGGCAGTTGATCGATGAGTGCCGGAAAAGTTGGCACCTATGGCATTGGGCGGGCCCCTGTTTGCCGCGCCAGGGCTCCACTTTGACCCCAGGCATGAATAGGAGCTCGGTGATCCCGAAGATCGCCTGGGAATTCTCTGCTCTTTTTATGAGGCAGAAAAAGATGCACCCGGGGCGATCTCCCCTGCCTCGGATGCCCTTGATGGCCTCTGCCTCATGGCCTAATTGGGCGAGGGCGTCCTTGATATCGCCCTCGTTGGTATTGGCCGGTAGCCCTCTGATGGCCACCTTCAGCTGGCGCTCGGCCGGGAGGGAGTAGCAGAACCAGCTGACGCCTGCTTCTGCTTCCAGGTTGGTTAAATAGCGCTGGACGAGTCGATATTCCTGCTCGTCAGCTGGGGTGAAGTTGACCCCCCGGCCGAGAGGGCGGGCGGATGGGGTGCGCCCCAGTATGCGGGCTAGCTCCCGGAAGTGCATGGCCCAATCCGGGAGATGCTCCACCACGATCCGTGGGTACTTGTGAGTCTTGGGGGCCGCTGCGTGTTGGGGCTGGGTTGTGGGCGTCCCTCCCGATGGTCCGGGAGTGGCTTGCGGGGGCAGGGGGCGTACGGCCGGTTGTGATGCGGCGGCCCCCGTAATGTGCGGTGCAAGTTGAGCACGCGGAGCCGGGAGTGGTGCGGCTCGTACGGCAGGTGGTGCCGCAGCGGCGGCAGGCCTTGTTGCGGTGGGCATGGGTGCGCCCGCGGCAATGCACGCGAACGAAAGCGCCGGCGCAGTGAGGGGCGCGGGCGGGCGCGCGGGCGGGGCCGCAGCACCGGGCTGCGGCGTGCGGCGCGGGTCGACCCCAGTGTGAGGGACCACGGGTTGCGGGCGCATGACGGGCGCCGCCGCAGCACCGGGCTGCGGCGCACGGCGCGGGTCAACTCCTGCGGGGGGAGCCGCGGCTGTGGAGCGCGGTACGGACGATGCCGCAGCACCGGGCTGCGGCACGCGGCGCACTGGAACCCCTGCGGGGGGGGGTTGCGCTATGCAGGCGGAGCGCAGTTCGCGACGCGGAGGCCACCTGGGCCCGCGCCACCGGAGGCGCTTGGGTGGAGGGGACGCTCCTAGGACGGGAGTCCCTCTGGGGCAGTGGGATGCCCGTGGGTCGAGGCACCGGTTTTCTTGGTGCGGCGGTCGTGAGGGCGGACAGGTCCGCGGGTGGCTCCAGGTTTGTCAAATCCGGAAGCGAGCCGGAAGTTGACGAGGCAGCAGATGAGGCCGAGGCGTGGGATGATGTCTCTTCCTCCTGTAGGACGTCAAGGGCGCGAGGCTTCTTGACGTCGGCGGTCTGGTCTCTATCTGGGCTTCGGGCTCGCTTCAGGAGCGAGGCCAAGATTCTCCTCTTCGGCGTTCCGACGGGTGGGAGGGTAATAATCCCTCGTCTCGCAAAATCGAGCGCGGTGACGTCCTCTATTGTGGGCGACGTCCCCCTCAACTCGTTGTCCTGCAGTCGCAGGTATATCGCCATCCACCGGGTTAGGCCCTCAGACAGGGTCCCGGTGGCGGCGATCCTCCCCAACATGACAATGTCCCGCTCATACCAACCCCTTGGCGAGAGCCGCGGGGCCGGCGCGGGGGCTGCGTCGGGGGTCGCATACACAGCGGGGGTGGCAGGTGAGGCAGGGCGCTCGGGTCCGGCCGCCGTCTCGTCCTCTTGGATGGGGTCCATTCCGGACCCCGAAAAGCAGGCGGGCGGGGAGTTGCCTCAAGCAGCCACTCAGGCCGCAGGCCGACTACCCTAACCCCTTTTCGCCGGTGAGACCCGCTGGTGGGAGGCCGGCTACTAAGGGGAGGTGGGAAAATCAGACCAACGACCCGGGCACGATTTCCGCTTGAGGCTATCCCTGCCTGCGCAAAACTTGCGTAGGGTCCGGGCACTGTGGCTCCTTGCGAAGCAACGGTGTCGCGGCGTGCGGAAATGTTTGTTGGCTCGTACATGGAAATGTAGTTTGGTAACACGTAGGCAACTGACAATCCGAATACAATACTGTTTTTTTTTTTTTTTAGGATTGACATATATAGGTTGCCTCAGACGGCATATCCTACTCCACCGGACAAGGTTTGAGGAGCGGGCCAAGGGCCCGGCTTCCTATATTTATATACTACTAGCAACAGCGCAAAGGGCTCCCAAGGGGGAAACCTCGGCTTTGGGCGTGCTAGGGGGTATGGCAAATTTTGGGGTGCTGCAACACCCATGTTTTGCCTGAAGGGCCGAAGCTACGGTTGCCAGAAGGGCCTAATCAGGACGCAAATCGTCCAGGTGCCGCCGGGCGGTACCTAGTAAACGAGCTAATGTTTCTACGCCTATGCACTCGATTCCGGCGAATGCGGGGGGGACGGATCGCGTGGGAACTCTGGCTACTCGGAGCCGCAGAGTTATCGAATTTGACCATGTCAGCCGTCATTTGGTCATCGGGATCGGTAAGAACATGCCTCGGACGTCTGCCGGTGAGTCTACGAGGGTTATGTTCAGGGGTATAGTTAGCTGCCTCTCTAACTAAACGGTTCGGGTGGTTTGTTGCTTTATCAAAGTGGCGTACGGACGCTTCTTTCATAAAGTGTTTAATAGATGGGAGTTCTAGATCGCGATGGAGGTCGCTGTTCCGAGCTAGCAATGGAGCATTGGTAGCTCTGCGAACGAAGCGGTTTTGGACTCTTTGGAGTTTTAAGATGTTGGATGGAGCAGCGTGTGCAAAAACTACGCTTGCATATGTAAGAACTGGGCGAACGCAAAGTTTGAAAAGAGTTAACTTGTTGCCAAGAGAAAACTTTTCGTTGCGTATCATGGGATTTAAGCGGCTCAAGTAAAATGATGCGGTGTTGCATACATTTTTAATGTGCTGCTTGAAGGTCAATCGGCTGTCGAAGGTGACACCCAGGTACTTGGCCGTCTTGGTCCAAGGAATGGGTTTACCGAATAGGGAGATTTGCCTTATGGGCTCGGGTCGATGTTCGGGGTTGTTCTGAGGTCGTCGCGCACCTTGGTGATCCTTCGTAAAGTAAACTGCGTTACTTTTCTCAGGGTTCACCTCGATACGCCACTTCCTGAACCACTCGCCTAGCGCGTCGACTGCTCTTTGGAGTCGCGTACCTATGGTTTTAACCTGGGTGGCAGAGCAATAGAGGGCTGTGTCGTCGGCGAATAGAGCCAACTCCACGCCTTGGGTCCGCGGAATGTCACTAGTGTATAGTGAGTAGAGTATGGGAGAGAGAACAGAGCCTTGCGGAACTCCGGCTCTTATGGGGCGGGGCTGAGAGAGACACCCTTCATATCTGTAGCGAAAGGTTCGGTTCGACAGGAAGTTTCGTATGATGTGCACGAAACTGTCCGGCAGTCCCATGTTTGCAAGCTTGAAGAGCAAGCCTGCGTGCCAGACTTTGTCGAAGGCTTTCGCGACGTCAAAGAAGAGCGCCCCCGTACGGCGGCCCCATCGACGGAGTTTGAGAATGTGCTCCGTGAAGCGGTGCACTTGATGAACGGAGGAGTGTTTGGGGCGAAAACCAAACTGTTCATCGGGAATGAGTGGTCTCTGGGATAACTGAAGGTATTCCCTGAGTCGTATGGCAATAATCCTTTCATATATCTTTCCCAAGCAGCTCAGAAGGCTGATAGGTCGATATGATGTCGGATTTTTCAGGTCTTTACCTGGTTTGGGAATGCCTATGACTTGCGTGTTTCCAGGCATCTGGAAATGTGCAATTTGCCAGGCAGGCATTAAATATGCTGACTAGGAGGAGGAGGAGGGTCTGTGGTAGGCGTTTGAGGATGCCAGTGGAGATACCGTCAGCACCGGGTGCTTTCCGGTTTTTTAAAGATTTGATGATCGATTGAACTTCTTCAACCGTCGTCGGGGCTAGAGGGGTCTCGGGAGGAATCGTGGCAGATGCGGCGAGCCGTTCTGCATGCGATTCAATCTCAAGGAGATGGACGGGGTCTACTGGCTCACGACTAGGAGAGCATTGGCTCTCCAGGCTGTCTGCTAGGCATTCAGCTTTTTCGTCATCATCGAAGGCGATGGAGCCGTCTTCCCTGTTAAGGGGAGGGGTAGAGGAGATGTAGTCAGTCTTAAGGGATTTCGCTACACGCCAGTAAGCTGTGTGCGATGGTGAGATTTCAGAGAGAAGAGTACCCCAGCGTTCGTCCCTAAGTTCCGCTATTCTTTCTCTAACTCGCCGTTGGAGATAGCGTAGGTTGGAGCGGGCTTCTTCAGTCGGGTAGAGGTCGTGCAGTCTAGCTGCGGCTCTCTTTTCTGTCATCAGCCGTCGCATATCCTCGGGCAGTTCGAACCTATGGGTAGGATCCATAGATGGGACCTGCCGAGAGCAGTCCTTTATGGCTGCTTGCAGATGGCTGGTGAGAGATGAGATTGCCAAGTCTGTTTCGTCAGTGGTGGTCACCCTATCGGGAATAGAGTCCAAGTGCAGTGAGGACTGGTCGAGTACTCTTGCGAGTTTCTTCCAGTCCGTTACTGTCCTTGTGTGGATTGTGCGTCCGTCGTCTGTCGGTCCTAATTGGAGTACTACTGGTCGGTGGTCGGAGTCAATGTCCGGGTACACTTCTGCTGAACATACCTGAAGGGTAATATTCTTTAGTAGTGCTATGTCGAGAACGCTGGGGTTCCCTCCTTGTTCGGAGTTGGGGTATCGGGTAGGCGCCAAGGTGGCTACAACGTCAAAGTCTAGCTCGTCTGTAAGACGCTCTAGTCTCTTTCCGTTGGGCGAGTTAGTCACGGAGTGCCATCTAATGGATTTGCTATTGAAATCGCCCGCCAAAATGGTGGAGTTTCCTATAGCAAATAGGGTTTCTAAGTCTTCACGTAGCAATGTTTTATTGCTCGGTAGATATACGGAGGCTATGTTTATCGGCGAATGACCGGTCATGGCAACGCGTAGGAGGCAGCATTCGATATTTTCGAGGGACGGAGGGTCTAGTTGTACGCAATGTAGAGACCTTTTGTAATAGATCAGAGTACCGCCTTTTGCGGTGTCTGTTCTATCATTGCGAATGATGTTGTAGTTCGCAATACGCGGGTTGCGTTGGTGAGGTTTCAAAAAGGTCTCCTGCGCTAGAAAAATGTCTACTTGGTGATCTACCAAGAATTGGGAGATCAGTAGTTTCTTTTCTTTGAAGGCCCCGTTTGCGTTAAAGTACGCTAGGGTTAACGATCGCGGTTTATGTCTCTGATTGAGACTACCCATAATTAAGGCTGACGTGGTCTGACCGTTGACGCGACGGCCTTTATGCGCTCTATTTCAGAGCGATAACGCTGGAGGGTGCGCATCAGTCGGAAGCCGCACTCGCCGGCTTCAATGATGGCATGGCCTATCTCGGCTAGCTTGTCGAGATCCACCGTTTGGATCACGTCAAGCGCTACAGCGATGGCTTGGTCATCGCTGACCCCTGATTGCACTGCGGCCCCCCTCGAAGGCGCGGAGTGCGTTTCTGGGGCGGCGACGGCCGCCTGGCTTCCTTGTCTAAAGGAAGCCCAAGTGCTCACCGAGGGTGAGGGCACAAGGGGCTGCCTTTGAGACGGCTGAGAGACCGATTGTCTCTGCCTCATCGGAGGGAAGTCAGCTTCGTTGCTGAGAGTCGGGGGGGTACGGGGGGCTTTCCTCGCAGTCTGGCTGCGGGTAACCGGCCCGCGGTTGTTGACTGGAAGGGGACGTTTTGCGGCCTGCGGTGCTTTGGGACAGCCCCTCCAGTTGGCGGGGTGGTTCCCTCCGCAGAGAACGCAGGCGGGCTCGCCCTCGGACTCTCGGGTCCTTTGGCACTCGGAGGTATGGTGGTCTCCGGTGCATTTCACGCATCTGGGCTTGGCATGGCAATTTCTTGCCGAATGCCCATAAAATTGGCAGTTGTGACACTGACCAATTCCCTTGCGTCTATGAGGGGGCTCTACTTTAAAATCGGTCAGTCCGGCGACCGATTTAATTTTGAAAATCTTTTTGCCCTCTTGGGACTTGTCTAAGATGACAAGTACCATGGGGAGTGGGGCCTTTTCCCTACCTTTGTACATCCTGTGTACTTCTCTTATTGGGAGGTTTTCAGCCTCCAATGTCTCCCTAACGAAGTCTGTTGAGACTTGTTGTGGGATCGGGCGAATGACTACCCGGAGGAGTTTGTCTTCCTCGAGGGAGTATGAGTGCCATGGTATGGCACGAGAGTTGAGGAGGGCCGTGACCGCCCTATAGTCCTCGGCGGTTTGCAGGGTCAAAGTGATCCCTAATTCGCTCTTTTGAGCCCTGACATAGTTAATTTTACGCTCCACGAGCGTCTTTGAGAGGGGTTCCCATTGGGCCGCATCACGAATGATGATCGGCGGGGGCTTCTTTTTGCCGGCGACTGTGCGAGCCGCGGAGGGTGGGGTGACCTTAAGGGGGGCCCCATCGGCTTTTTTGGCCGCTTTTGGCGGCGGGAGTTCCTGGCTCTTGGAGGCTCCTGATGTCCTCCGCTGCCTTTTCAGGCCCTTCACTGAGAAGGCGAACTCCTCGTCTGAGGAGTCCGCAGTCTCGGTATGGTCGGCCTTTTTCGGCACGGCCGGGGTGGGGGGGGTGGGCTCTGTGTCCATTGCGGATGAAGCCGCGGACTTTTTGCCCAGGTTGGATCTGAGGGTTTTGGAGTCTTGCTCCATTTCCTCTACTTCCTCCACGAGGAGGAGTCTGAATTTGTTTCCGGTCGCGGTCGGGGACGGGGGGGGGGGGGGGGGGGGATTCTGGTGAGTCTCTCACCAGTGGCACCTTTTTATGGTGCGTGACAATTGGGGATGGTTTGGGTATATCCCGAACCTGGTGGGGATTCTTCGTGGAGGACGAAGAAGAAGAAATGTGTTGGCATGCCTTCCAGTCCTTGAACGAGTTCCGAAAGGCCGCTGACTTGCGGAACTGCTCTAGCAGTTCCGCATCGGATGGGGGGGGGGGGCCATCTCACGGCAGGATGGCTGTTTCACGAAGCGGGGTGGGGACCCCGCCCGAGGGGTGCACTCGGGCGGTACTAGAAAGGGTCCTTGGTCTCTCTCCTTCGAGCGGAGAGGTGTGTACCTGCGTCCCTACTACGTGGTGTGTGTAGCTCTTCCGGTGAGCGGTCTACTGCCAACCTTGTTTGGGCTAGTAGGTGTGTACCTAGCTTAACTACCTAACCGATACCCGGGGTTGGCGAGGGAAGCCCCCAAGGCCAGTGGTCCCGGGCCCAGCCTCGGTTCTTGCCGTTACCCTGAAGGGGTAAAGGCTAGTGCCAGGGTCCGCACTACGTCGGCGGAGCAACCCGTATTGGCGTAGAACACCTCAACACGATTACTCCTACCGGTGGCCTCCTCTGAAAGTGAGGACTTTCTCCACACGCCAAAGGTGCGGGCAAACAAGACGCGGGACTAGTTTATTGCCAAGAAACAAGAACACGACCCGTGGCTCTAAAAAGAACTCACGTTCGTGGGCGACTCCTTGGCACGCCGACCTACTCGGTACAGTCGGTTGGTCGACGCGTCAATTAGTCGGAGCGCTAAGCGCTTTCCCGTCCCTGGAATAAGTCCCGTGAAGGGCAGGTATTCCAAACAGAATAAGTCCCGTGAAGGGCAGGAATTCTGTTTTCCCCGAAAGCCTCTGTTGTGAGTCAAGCAAGCTTGAAACTCAACAGTTGCCGAGAGTGTGCTGAGCGTCGAATCGCCCTCCCTGTCCTCTATTGTTCGTGACCGAGGTGACTCACAATAGCGAACCGGAACACAATAGCGACGAGCAGCAATACCAGATTGACTACCTGAGTTCGGGAACGTGCCGCGACAACACGTCCGTTCACTCCGACAGCTAACCCAGTATGTGAATACAATACTGTTTTTTTTTTTTTTTTAGGATTGACATATATAGTTTGCCTCAGACGGCATATCCTACTCCACCGGACAAGGTTTGAGGAGCGGGCCAAGGGCCCGGCTTCCTATATTTATATACTACTAGCAACAGCGCAAAGGGCTCCCAAGGGGGAAACCTCGGCTTTGGGCGTGCTAGGGGGTATGGCAAAATTTTGGGGTGCTGCAACACCCATGTTTTGCCTGAAGGGCCGAAGCTACGGTTGCCAGAAGGGCCTAATCAGGACGCAAATCGTCCAGGTGCCGCCGGGCGGTACCTAGTAAACGAGCTAATGTTTCTACGCCTATGCACTCGATTCCGGCGAATGCGGGGGGGACGGATCGCGTGGGAACTCTGGCTACTCGGAGCCGCAGAGTTATCGAATTTGACCATGTCAGCCGTCATTTGGTCATCGGGATCGGTAAGAACATGCCTCGGACGTCTGCCGGTGAGTCTACGAGGGTTATGTTCAGGGGTATAGTTAGCTGCCTCTCTAACTAAACGGTTCGGGTGGTTTGTTGCTTTATCAAAGTGGCGTACGGACGCTTCTTTCATAAAGTGTTTAATAGATGGGAGTTCTAGATCGCGATGGAGGTCGCTGTTCCGAGCTAGCAATGGAGCATTGGTAGCTCTGCGAACGAAGCGGTTTTGGACTCTTTGGAGTTTTAAGATGTTGGATGGAGCAGCGTGTGCAAAAACTACGCTTGCATATGTAAGAACTGGGCGAACGCAAAGTTTGAAAAGAGTTAACTTGTTGCCAAGAGAAAACTTTTCGTTGCGTATCATGGGATTTAAGCGGCTCAAGTAAAACGATGCGGTGTTGCATACATTTTTAATGTGCTGCTTGAAGGTCAATCGGCTGTCGAAGGTGACACCCAGGTACTTGGCCGTCTTGGTCCAAGGAATGGGTTTACCGAATAGGGAGATTTGCCTTATGGGCTCGGGTCGATGTTGGGGGTTGTTCTGAGGTCGTCGCGCACCTTGGTGATCCTTCGTAAAGTAAACTGCGTTACTTTTCTCAGGGTTCACCTCGATACGCCACTTCCTGAACCACTCGCCTAGCGCGTCGACTGCTCTTTGGAGTCGCGTACCTATGGTTTTAACCTGGGTGGCAGAGCAATAGAGGGCTGTGTCGTCGGCGAATAGAGCCAACTCCACGCCTTGGGTCCGCGGAATGTCACTAGTGTATAGTGAGTAGAGTATGGGAGAGAGAACAGAGCCTTGCGGAACTCCGGCTCTTATGGGGCGGGGCTGAGAGAGGCACCCTTCATATCTGTAGCGAAAGGTTCGGTTCGACAGGAAGTTTCGTATGATGTGCACGAAACTGTCCGGCAGTCCCATGTTTGCAAGCTTGAAGAGCAAGCCTGCGTGCCAGACTTTGTCGAAGGCTTTCGCGACGTCAAAGAAGAGCGCCCCCGTACGGCGGCCCCATCGACGGAGTTTGAGAATGTGCTCCGTGAAGCGGTGCACTTGATGAACGGAGGAGTGTTTGGGGCGAAAACCAAACTGTTCATCGGGAATGAGTGGTCTCTGGGATAACTGAAGGTATTCCCTGAGTCGTATGGCAATAATCCTTTCATATATCTTTCCCAAGCAGCTCAGAAGGCTGATAGGTCGATATGATGTCGGATTTTTCAGGTCTTTACCTGGTTTGGGAATGCCTATGACTGTTGCGTGTTTCCAGGCATCTGGAAATGTGCAATTTGCCAGGCAGGCATTAAATATGCTGACTAGGAGGAGGAGGAGGGTCTGTGGTAGGCGTTTGAGGATGCCAGTGGAGATACCGTCAGCACCGGGTGCTTTCCGGTTTTTTAAAGATTTGATGATCGATTGAACTTCTTCAACCGTCGTCGGGGCTAGAGGGGTCTCGGGAGGAATCGTGGCAGATGCGGCGAGCCGTTCTGCATGCGATTCAATCTCACGGAGATGGACGGGGTCTACTGGCTCACGACTAGGAGAGCATTGGCTCTCCAGGCTGTCTGCTAGGCATTCAGCTTTTTCGTCATCATCGAAGGCGATGGAGCCGTCTTCCCTGTTAAGGGGAGGGGTAGAGGAGATGTAGTCAGTCTTAAGGGATTTCGCTACACGCCAGTAAGCTGTGTGCGATGGTGAGATTTCAGAGAGAAGAGTACCCCAGCGTTCGTCCCTAAGTTCCGCTATTCTTTCTCTAACTCGCCGTTGGAGATAGCGTAGGTTGGAGCGGGCTTCTTCAGTCGGGTAGAGGTCGTGCAGTCTAGCTGCGGCTCTCTTTTCTGTCATCAGCCGTCGCATATCCTCGGGCAGTTCGAACCTATGGGTAGGATCCATAGATGGGACCTGCCGAGAGCAGTCCTTTATGGCTGCTTGCAGATGGCTGGTGAGAGATGAGATTGCCAAGTCTGTTTCGTCAGTGGTGGTCAACCTATCGGGAATAGAGTTCAAGTGCGGGGAGGACTGGTCGAGTACTCTTGCGAGTTTCTTCCAGTCCGTTACTGTCCTTGTGTGGATTGTGCGTCCGTCGTCTGTCGGTCCTAATTGGAGTACTACTGGTCGGTGGTCGGAGTCAATGTCCGGGTACACTTCTGCTGAACATACCTGAAGGGTAATGTTCTTTAGTAGTGCTATGTTGAGAACGCTGGGGTTCCCTCCTTGTTCGGAGTTGGGGTATCGGGTAGGCGCCAAGGTGGCTACAACGTCAAAGTCTAGCTCGTCTGTAAGACGCTCTAGTCTCTTTCCGTTGGGCGAGTTAGTCACGGAGTGCCATCTAATGGATTTGCTATTGAGATCGCCCGCCAAAATGGTGGAGTTTCCTATAGCAAATAGGGTTTCTAAGTCTTCACGTAGCAATGTTTTATTGCCCGGTAGATATACGGAGGCTATGTTTATCGGCGAATGACCGGTCATCGCAACGCGTAGGAGGCAGCATTCGATATTTTCGAGAGACGGAGGGTCTAGTTGTACGCAATGTAGAGACCTTTTGTAATAGATCAGAGTACCGCCTTTTGCGGTGTCTGTTCTATCATTGCGAATGATGTTGTAGTTCGCAATACGCGGGTTGCGTTGGTGAGGTTTCAAAAAGGTCTCCTGCGCTAGAAAAATGTCTACTTGGTGATCTACCAAGAATTGGGAGATCAGTAGTTTCTTTTCTTTGAAGGCCCCGTTTGCGTTAAAGTACGCTAGGGTTAACGATCGCGGTTTATGTCTCTGATTGAGACTACCCATAATTAAGGCTGACGTGGTCTGACCGTTGACGCGACGGCCTTTATGCGCTTTATTTCAGAGCGATAACGCTGGAGGGTGCGCATCAGTCGGAAGCCGCACTCGCCGGCTTCAATGATGGCATGGCCTATCTCGGCTAGCTTGTCGAGATCCACCGTTTGGATCACGTCAAGCGCTACAGCGATGGCTTGGTCATCGCTGACCCCTGATTGCACTGCGGCCCCCCTTGAGGGCGCGGAGTGCGTTTCTGGGGCGGCAACGGCCGCCTGGCTTCCTTGTCTAAAGGAAGCCCAAGTGCTCACCGAGGGTGAGGGCACAAGGGGCTGCCTTTGATACGGCTGAGAGACCGATTGTCTCTGCCTCATCGGAGGGAAGTCAGCTTCGTTGCTGAGAGTCGGGGGGGTACGGGGGGTTTTCCTCGCAGTCTGGCTGCGGGTAACCGGTCTGCGGTTGTTGACCGGAAGGGGACGTTTTGCGGCCTGCGGTGCTTTGGGACAGCCCCTCCAGTTGGCGGGGTGGTTCCCTCCGCAGAGAACACAGGCGGGCTCGCCCTCGGACTCTCGGGTCCTTTGGCACTCGGAGGTGTGGTGGTCTCCGGTGCATTTCACACATCTGGGCTTGGCATGGCAATTTCTTGCCGAATGCCCATAAAATTGGCAGTTGTGACACTGACCAATTCCCTTGCGTCTATGAGGGGGCTCTACTTTAAAATCGGTCAGTCCGGCGACCGATTTAACTTTGAAGATCTTTTTTCCCTCTTGGGACTTGTCTAAGATGACAAGTACCATGGGGAGTGGGGCCTTTTCCCTACCTTTGTACATCCTGTGTACTTCTCTTATTGGGAGGTTTTCAGCCTCCAATGTCTCCCTAACGAAGTCTGTTGAGACTTGTTGTGGGATCGGGCGAATGACTACCCGGAGGAGTTTGTCTTCCTCGAGGGAGTATGAGTGCCATGGTATGGCACGAGAGTTGAGGAGGGCCGTGACCGCCCTATAGTCCTCGGCGGTTTGCAGGGTCAAAGTGATCCCTAATTCGCTCTTTTGAGCCCTGACGTAGTTAATTTTTCGCTCCACGAGCGTCTTTGACAGGGGTTCCCATTGTGCCGCATCACGAATGATGATCGGCGGGGGCTTCTTTTTGCCGGCGACTGTGCGAGCCGCGGAGGGTGGGGTGACCTTAAGGGGGGCCCCATCGGCTTTTTTGGCCGCTTTTGGCGGCGGGAGTTCCTGGCTCTTGGAGGCTCCTGATGTCCTCCGCTGCCTTTTCAGGCCCTTCACTGAGAAGGCGAACTCCTCGTCTGAGGAGTCCGCAGTCTCGGTTAGGTCGGCCTTTTTCGGCACGGCCGGGGTGGGGGGGGGTGGGCTCTGTGTCCATTGCGGATGAAGCCGCGGACTTTTTGCCCAGGTCGGATTTGAGGGATTTGGAGTCTTGCTCCATTTCCTCTACTTCCTCCACGGGGAGGAGACTGAATTTATTATTTCCGGTCGCGGTCGGGGACGGGGGGGGGGATTCTGGTGAGTCTCTCACCAGTGGCACCTTTTTATGGTGCGTGACAATTGGGGATGGTTTGGGTATGTCCCGAACCTGGTGAGGATTCTTCGTGGAGGACGAAGAAGGAGAAATGTGTTGGCGTGCCTTCCAGTCCTTGAACGAGTTCCGAAAGGCCGCTGACTTGCGGAACTGCTCTAGCAGTTCCGCATCGGATGGGGGGGGGCCATCTCACGGCAGGATGGCGGTTTCACGAAGCGGGGTGGGGGACCCCGCCCGAGGGGTGCACTCGGGCGGTACTAGAAGGGGTCCTAGGTCTCTCTCCTTCGAGCGGAGAGGTGTGTACCTGCGTCCCTACTACGTGGTGTGTGTAGCTCTTCCGGTGAGCGGTCTACTGCCAACCTTGTTTGGGCTAGTAGGTGTGTACCTAGCTTAACTACCTAACCGATACCCGGGGTTGGCGAGGGAAGCCCCCAAGGCCAGTGGTTCCGGGCCCAGCCTCGGTTCTTGCCGTTACCCTGAAGGGGTAAAGGCTAGTGCCAGGGTCCGCACTACGTCGGCGGAGCAACCCGTATTGGCGTAGAACACCTCAACACGATTACTCCTACCGGCGGCCTCCTCTGAAAGTGAGGACTTTCTCCACACGCTAAATGTGCGGGCAAACAAGACGCGGGACTAGTTTATTGCCAAGAAACAAGAACACGACCCGTGGCTCTAAAAAGAACTCACGTTCGTGGGCGACTCCTTGGCACGCCGACCTACTCGGTACAGTCGGTTGGTCGACGCGTCAATTAGTCGGAGCGCTAAGCGCTTTCCCGTCCCTGGAATAAGTCCCGTGAAGGGCAGGTATTCCAAACAGAATAAGTCCCGTGAAGGGCAGGAATTCTGTTTTCCCCGAAAGCCTCTGTTGTGAGTCAAGCAAGCTTGAAACTCAACAGTTGCCGAGAGTGTGCTGAGCGTCGAATCGCCCTCCCTGTCCTCTATTGTTCGTGACCGAGGTGACTCACAATAGCGAACCGGAACACAATAGCGACGAGCAGCAATACCAGATTGACTACCTGAGTTCGGGAACGTGCCGCGACAACACGTCCGTTCACTCCGACAGCTAACCCAGTATGTGATGATGAATACAATACTGGCCGTCGGCCGCTATTATATGAGCAATAAAAGGGTCTCGCTAGTACGCGATATCGACGAGTGCGCCGGCCAATCCGGAGCGAGCGCGTACTAGTTCGACGAATGCGCCGGCCAATCGGAGGCGAGAGAAACATTTTAATGCAAGCGCTCTGATTAGTCGGCTGACGGGCTCGATGTCGTCGGCGGGCAGGCTCGTTGTCCTTTACACTCTCTATTGTACAAAATTTTCATTTTCTTCCAAATTTCCATTGCAGATACTCATGTTCTTCAAAATTTTCATTGGTCTCTTCAATATTCTTGTAGTACCTATTGTAAAAAGTCTAGTCTTCACCGTAATGTTTTTTTAGAAGGTTAGTGACATCTTTTATTTTGCTTAGCTTCACTATTACCTTTTCGTATTATGGCAGGCCCAATTTCGGAACATTTCTTTCCTCTTTTAGTCACATATTTTGGTTGATGAAATTCATTCCAATTTTCTTTTCAATTTTCTTCTCCTTGGAATGCTCACATTCTGTCGTCCCTTACTAATAAGGAATGTGCATGTAATACCAATCCGGCTCATATTTTTATTTTACAATTTCTATTAATACGTTACCAAGCCTAGTTAATTATTTTTATTACTGACTCTTATTTGGATTCGAAATAAATTATTGAAAATATGCAAATATTGCGCGGGAACTTATGACAAACAAAAGGGAAATGACGACAAAGTTCACAAAAGGGAAATGACAAGTTCGGGTGCGTTCGGTAGAACTGTCCGTCCATGTAGTTTGACAATCGATGACATTTGAAATGTATGTACATTTATATAAAGGTTTAACAAACATCACTGGCTGATAATATCGAAAGTACCCAAAAAAGAAAAACATGCGTTGACAGCTTCTGTCTCTCGTATTTTAAAATGGCGTGTTTTAGTTGTTATAATCTACTTGTTATTTTTAATATTTATTTTCTACACCATATACATGTTTTTCGGCACTGATTTATTTTTTGCGGCTATTTCTCGACGAGGGCTATCGATTAAAAATATAAAAAAAATGCATGCATACTCTCTACTATCGTGTAGATGGCTTAAATTTGAAATGCCAACTTCCGGGGGGTTTTATGGCTTTTGAGACTTCATCCTTCCAATTGTAAACTTCAACATCTCCTAAACTCTCCTAATGGTGAACAGTCGCATGTTTTTTGTAAACATTTACATAATCATGTGGATTACATATTACGGACTGTTGGTTTATTTTTCAATCTGCGCAAATATTCTGTCTGGTGGTAAAAAGCTTTGGCCAACCATCGTAAAAACTATTTCAATCTGAAGAGAGCCATTTGGTGCACATACCTACAAGAGTGGTGTTTATGTTTTGTCCACCGCAACCATCAAATAGTTTTAATTTCAGGAATATCCAGCGTAGTTAATTTATGAAATACTGCACTCGCTATTTCGTTCGAAGATTTTGAATGCTCATTTTCGCACCAATAATAGGAATGCACGTTATTCATTGTTAACGGGGATTTGGAAATTCCAACAACTATAGTAAAGTTATACATGTTTTTTTATTTTATTTATTTAATACAACCAACTAACTTTACAGGATAATTCCTAAAGCGTTAGAAGGGAACACTATACAAATAATATAACATGCTACACAAAACATAATACACAAACCATAATACCTACACAAATTACTACTAACTAAAAACTAATCTCCTAAACTAATTACATGTACTCGTAAGGCCACCTTTGCGAATTCACTCAAAGGGCATGAAAAAATGTCCACTTTTTGGTAATTTAGATTAAATTGTCGGCTAAAATAAGCTGCTTAGTCAGGCAATTTCGGCAGAGCGCTATTCTTCTGGCAGTCAAATGATAGCAAAATGGTATCTTCAGGCCCAGTTTTCAGCAGATTGTAAAATGCCTTGGCTTTTAAAGTATGTGATCGTTTCTATGTTTGAAGTCGTTGTTTATCCTGGCTTGCAGAGGCACATTAAATTTTTTCTTGTCAACTCAGAGCACCGGGTACATGTATCCTTCAGGGGTGAACCAAAACCAATGTTATACTTTCTATTGAAAATATATTTTTTAATTCTCATATCCATTTGCCTGGGCTATAGTTAAATTAACAAAAAGTTCTTCAAGTTCAGAACCAAATTTTTCTACTATTTCCCTGTTTTGAGCGTAATAATTGCATCTGTAAGGACTCCGCAGATTTTTCACTGAACTATAACATGACTTTAAACGTAGCTTAGCACTAGGCAAAAGTCTGGTTTTTAACACAAACTCGATCAATTGAGGTTTAAACTGATCGCTTATCATAGAGCTGTAAAGTTGAATACCATCTATCAGCTGTTGAGTAACCTGATCTTTACCTGTCATTACAGGTAGCAAGGCAATTGCCGTTTGAAAATCGAACGTCGAACTCATTGTGACCTCGTAATCTGATTCCGCTTCAGAGTATGATGAGTTCAGGCTATCTTCGTTTATAGACTTATATGTAACTCACTTGAGAATATTGGCACATACTCCTCTATTTCAACAACTTATTTATAAAAATTAAATCCGAAGTGCTTATTTCTAAATTATCTGTTTGAACTTTTATCTGAGACAAAATACACTGTAACCCTTTATGACAACTTTTAGCTTCTAATAACTTTATAGGCTAACTCAGAGTTTCTTCGCTCTGGTCCCAATTTAATTGAATAATTTATTTATTTATTTACCAATTTATGTACACGGACAATATATACAGAGAATACATAAACAAAAAGTTGTACAAAGGCACTACTTATCTCAAAAGAGATCTCCTCCAGTAGGCCCGTGAGAGGAGATGTTCATATATGAAAGGCATACAGGCGTGTTCGTTAAATAATATTTTAAATACGCTAATTTGTCATTTAGTTCTCTTAACTCAGTTGTCATAATATTATTTTAAGATTAGAAATGCGATAACTACCTATTATTGACCAACTTATTTGACCCATTCAAAGTAAAATAAATATAACTTACAGATATATCTCTTGTTCTAATTGTTACGCCTAATGGGCTCGTTGCTCAGCAAAACGACATGTGGCTGCAAGAATGTTGCTTGGCTACTGCTTGGCTGCTGCATGGCAATGGGCACCTTGTTCCTGTGTGCTGGGATTACCCTGGACACCGGGATCCTCTGCATTTCATATGCCGGGATAACCCTGGACAACTGGAACTTTACTCGTGGCTAACGCCAGCGACGGGTGGCCAACTCAAGATTTGAGCCAACTCTATTCATCTCACGTCGCAAGTTCATTTGTTGATTGCCATACTTTTTGTAGACCCAGTACAGGAGAGCAAGTACGATGAGGGTCAGGATGACGATGATGAGGACGGGTCAGTTCATTGTCTGAACGTTTTGATACGGCTTGGGCATCACCACTTGCGGTTAGGGCGATAATCACGTCCTTCTTTGTGTTTGTTGAACCCATTCTATTTTATTCATTTGTCAAATTTTTCAAATTTAAAATTGAAGATAAGTTGAAACCGAAGAACAATGCCAAAAAGGTGACTGTTGCCATGAAATTTTTTTCTTCTGTTTTCATAATTTTCTTAATTGCTTCTGGTTTCTTGACTAATAAATCTTCCGACTTCTTTCTTCATAGTTCTGAAATTGGCAAGGGTCTAGACATGGGTAATCTCGACTCCGAGGAGTGTTTCGGCTCACTGAATCTTACTCCGCATCCGGTACCGACTCATCTTAATGATT
This sequence comes from Acrobasis repandana, assembly GCA_963576875.1. Classification (NCBI taxonomy): domain Eukaryota; kingdom Metazoa; phylum Arthropoda; class Insecta; order Lepidoptera; family Pyralidae; genus Acrobasis; species Acrobasis repandana. The sequence goes on from OY756240.1 coordinate 9,011,362, forward strand.
CCTATTCCCTTATCGGCTCCAGCTCCGAGGTCCGCTAAGTTTCGCTATTGAATCTACAGAATACAGATTTCAATACAGAATAATATTGTCTCCCGACTCCCGATTCCTCCCGAGACGCGGTGGAGCCGAAACGCGGCTCGCAACTCGCGACCTGACATGAGAGTTAGTATAAAAATAGTAAGACATTATATTTATTTTCATTTATATAAAAAAAAAACAATTCAAGAGAATAACGACACATTTTTTTCTTAATTAAAAAATAACTGTCAAACACATAATGAGAAAATTTAAAATTTATTTTCAAAAGACAACAAAAAAATAGTAATTAAACCAAGATTTTTCATAATTTACGAAGTGGTTCGTAAATTTGTAAATAATCAAAAACAAAACAACATATTTATTTATTTAATAATTACATTGCATTGCACATGAATAATTCAATACAAAATATAGTTACATATTTAGTGAAACATCACATGCACCTTGTCAGGCATTGCAATGGTACGAGAGGGAGGTAGACATATTTTATTTTTTATCTTGTAGGTATTCGGCGACTGAATAATATGATTTTTTTATCAGATGGTTTTTTAATAATTTTAAAAAGGTTTTGTAACTTTTTTCGTCTTATGTTATTGGGCAATTTAATATATAATTTATCAGTAATCTAACATATAACTATCTTCTTAAAAAACTTATCTTTATCTTATCTAATCTTATCCACGAGGATATACGAATAATTGAGATCTAAATCAAAATGTATCTCTTTTGCATCTTTTACAGGAATGTCATTCCAAAATTGCATTTTGTGTGGTGGAGCTATATTATTTAATATTTTAATAACGGAGTCCTTACGACTTCGCTCTATTCTTTTGGGAGCTGTTTTTGGCTCAGGATGCATGGTTTCTTCGCTCTATTCCTTTGGGAGCTGTTTTTGGCTCAGGATGCATGGTTTCTTCGCTCTATTCCTTTGGGAGCTATTTTTGGCTCAGGACGCATGGTTTCTTCGCTGTATTCCTTTGGGAGCTATTTTTGGCTCAGGACGCATGGTTTCTTCGCTGTATTCCTTTGATAAAGATAAAGATAAATTTATTTGCCAAACATGCGTTACAAGTTTCACGTTCCGTTTCGTCCAATCATGTTTACCATCACCAGTGTTCAAATTAAGTCAGAAAGGCTATCATCTATCATACATAATTCTATAAAAATATATTAAATCTATGAATCTATTGTCTAATCTATGAATTTGGGAGCTGTTTTTGGCTCAGGACGCATGGTTTCTTCGCTTCTTTCCTTTGGGAGCTGTTTTTGGCTCAGAACGCATGGTTTCTTCGCTCTTTTCCTTTGGGAGCTGTTTTTGGCTCAGGACGCATGGTTTCTTTCAAAAAACAAAGATTAAAATTCTTTATCTAAATTTTTTTTTTGAAAAGATCGAAATTGTTCCTTTAGAATTTTACTTCTATTATGCGACTGCGAATATGATTGCGCATCGGTTCGCTCGGTGTTCTAGGGATGTCAAAACTACTCTTTTTAGGGCTTTTTGTACGTCCCTCTACACGAGCGCCCTCTGGATCTCGTATACTCAAAAACAGTACAGTGCCCTTCGCGTCCAGTTTAATGATGCTTTTAGGGTGCTATTGGGGCTGCCACGACACTGTAGTGCGTCGGGGATGTTCGCTGAGGCACGTGTGGATTGTTTCTACGCAACCATGCGGAAAAGGTGCTCATCTCTCGTGCGCAGGGTCAGGGCCAGCCGCAATACACTTCTGCAGCTATTCGCGGACAGATTTGACTGTCAGTACATGAATCATTGCACTATGATTCATGTACTGACTAGAAAGTGACTGAACGCCATTGTTTGTGTTGTATTATTTATTTATTATTCATTGATTTATTTGTTTTTATTTTTATTTTTTAATTTAATTTTAATTTTGACATTTTTGTTATAGTAATATCATCTAAATCATGTATGGCTCCTAGTTGACCGAAATAAAGAATTATTATTATTATTATTATTAGGTATATCTTTCATGTAAACACGTGGATTCGATGTCTGAATGCGTGACATCTTCGATTATAGATTCTTGAATATTTGAAGTTTCCATTGCTCTCATTATTTTACTGCTCTTAGTATAAATTCCTTAGAAATATCTGGTTTGTTCTCCGTTTTTTGAATACCAAACGAATCTATTATCAGCCACCGTCGCTAAATGTCTTGTAATTTCTTTAAATTCTTTGCAATTTGTGTAAATTTTCAAATGTAATCTAATTCTAATATAAAATCTTTTGACACGTTCATATACCAACTTGAAACACTGTAGTCCATACAAACATTTTATGAAATGAGACGAATCTAAGCGTAAGAAACATGTAAGAATAATTTTTGCCTTCCCTTAAAACTGTGACATTTTCCTTAGTTGACTTAAGACTAGGTAAAGCCTTCACACATGCTCCTATGAAAGCACTTGAGCCATCAGTGATAATTTCTTTTGGTGGTGGGTTTAAATTTCCTGCAGTCATTTTTGCTGTTATTTTTTATCCATTCTTTTGACAATATTAGTCCGTTAAAAGTGGAAGTAAATAATTGGTTCCTCTTCTTTGTTTTTATATTGTTCACGTGACTGAAAATTCGTTCACAATCGCTGTTCGAATGGGGCAATGATAAAACATTGAGTAAAATTTTGCGATGTTCTTGGAATCTGTTGTGGTTAAAATTTTATGCCAAAATTCATTGGATTTAATTGCGGCAACTTCCAAATTCGAAAATTTATTAACGTCAGGCAATGTTCTCCATTCGTCGTCAATTAATTGGATAAAGTTGTCATTCGTTACTATTCGCGGTAACTGCCTTACTATTGAAAGAAGGGAGGGTAGTTGATCTCATGTGCTGTGTTTTATGGCTTCCTCTGGCGAAAAGTAATTTAACATTGATAGCAAACTGTTGTTGAAATCATATTATAATGTGTGTATTTGGGTCGTTCTACGATAGAGTAGTTTAAAAGAAAAAAAAAGAAAAAATCAGTTTTTTAATTATTTATGGTATTAAAATTAATCATTGCACATTGATAATCTTTAAAAAAATAACGGTATAGCTTAACCTTAATATTTAAACAATAAAATCACGTTTTTCCATTTAAGTAGGTAGACAGAAGTGACCCTAAAGTTAACAGATGTGAGTCTTTGTATTGTAGCTTCTAAATATTATAAAGTTTAAAACGAAAACAACTCTTAATATATAACATCTAAAGTTTCAGTCTAGTTCTCAGTCTCAGATATATAAAGGTAATCAAAATAGAAGATTTAATAAATTGACAAAAAATGTCGACAGAAAGCACATCACTTCTGTCGACGAATCAAAAAATAGCCTCGTCACTAGACGACGATATTAAACTAATGCGCCTTCTTTTTGCAGCCGCAGGAAATATATCTAAATCGTCATTAGTGGGATCGTCCTCGATATTTTCTTCATCATTGAAACGGGGCTTTCTGGAGTCTTTCGACTGGATTTTCATCAGAACGCGGGAATCATTTTTTATTTCATAGGCTTTGTTCACGTTATCTCGCAGAGGAGATCGTGTAGGAGGATCTACATTGTCATTCTCATATTCACTATCATCACTTCCGTAACACAGTTGGTAAACATTTAATTTTTTTGCACCTTGCCGCATGTTGGAAATGCCTGCAAAGTGGACGGCGATGGTCGAGATTTGCGCTCACATATTTCCTTGACCTGTAAATCGTCGTCAGTGATCTTGGTGAGAGGAGGGGAATTTTCGACAGATTCAGTTCTGGAATTCAAAACAATTATACCTATTTCGTGATGGGAACAAATCTGGTTAGGAATGCAAACACCACAACTGAAATTACGCGCATGTATCACGTCCGGGTTAGTTTTGCTCCAAGAGAGTTGTCTTATGGCAAGGGTGCCCTTGAATGGTAAAGTGGTGCTTTTTCTCAAAATAGTCTCTATAAGATTTATGTCATTATCATTTACTGTTAAAATTCGCTTTCCCTTACATTTTTCTGAAATTAATTTGTGGTAATCAGAAACGTCTCGTCCCTTTGCAACGTGGGCATCAGCTGTTCTTTTGACAACGGCTCCGATGCCGTCGGGGGCACCTTTCCCATACCCACTTTCACTGAAATGCCACAAAATGTTTTGGACTCCCAATTCTGTAGCAATATACTTTGCCAACAAAAAGAACATCGACTTGTTCTTATATTGCGTTGTGGGACCATCGCTTTGAAAATGCATTGTTTTAATGTTAGGAACTTTTTCTTTGATTATATCAAGGACAGGTTTTAAATGCGCACATATCAGCACCGGGTCATGTCTCAGATTCTAAGAGACGGAACAAAAACTCTGAATAGATTCATTGTCATCGCCATGCAAATATAACACTGTTGTATGTAGCGATATTTGTGGCTTTGAAGCGCCAAAGTGTGCAGACTGTACCTCTTCAGCATATTTGCATAAATAATTTTCCGCATAGTCTATATGGAGCAAAGCCTCGTTTTCAGATAAAGTTCTTTTTATTTTTGCAACCGTTCTATATTGATTGATTATAGTTGCAACATGTTTCATGAATACAGGCAATTTCTCTTCTAAGGTCTTTTTAAGAGAGGTTTTTGTAGTGACGAATGATTCTTTGACTGTTCTTTGACATTGTTTGGTAACGTTATTAATCATTATTGTGGTCTTTTTGTTAATCCATCTCTCACAAGTAATAGGTTCCTCACCGTTAAATTGATTGAAAACCAAAGATTTATCTTTGCAGGATTCGCATTGCTTCATTAGACATGGGACTTTTAAATGACCATGACAGCATATAGTCTTTATGAGTTTGTTGGAAGTGGTTGCCTTAATTATTTTGGATTTGGTAAGTGATACCACAAGTAAATCCATATTTGCATGTGTAAGACACAAACATGTGTTTCTTTTTCTTGCATCAGGTATAATAACCCAGAAAGGACGATTTCTACAAAATAAATTTTTGATTCAAATATATCATTTTCCCATTTAAAAGCCGTATTTGCTTCTTTTGTTTTTTTTTCGTTATGGTTTCTTTTTTATCCAGATGTCAAACGACTGGAATCATCTCGCTCTAGAAACTTACGAACCTCTTCTTTAAAAAAAATTGCTTTTTCTTATTTTTTATTCACCACTTGTTTGGGCACTTCCATCGCCATTTTATTAGTTCTCTTGTTTTTTCTGCATAGTCGCATTCTGTAACGGGAAACTCTCTTTTCTAGTTCCAAAATTCTCTGCCTTAGATACTCGTTTTCATTCTTCTGTCTAAGACGGTTTCTTTCAGCAATTCGCCGACCTACAACTAATCTCGAAGACCTTGAGCTACTGGGTACTGGTGATGACGGAGGAGTTTCATTTAGAAGAATGTTTTCGCTTTCTTTTAGCAGCTTCTTCTTTTCACGATGTTTTTTTGTACGTTCCCGCCACTGTTTTCGGACTTGCCTTTGGACTCTTGGTGTGAGATCTTTTATGCTTTTTACTAGTCCCAACTCCTTTTTCTTTTCATACTTCTCTCTATCTGCTTGTCTTCTTTCTTGTAACTGAGTTTCATTTAGTTTAGCTCTTTTTTTTCGAACCCATTCTCTTTGCTGCTTCCTGCGTTTTTCCTTTTTTTCTTGATCTGTTAACTTCTTTCTTGGCATCTAGAGATAATAAAAATTATTCAAGTATACTTTTAGCGTGATTTTATTTCAATAATCATAAAAATAAATTATACTTTACTAGCTTATGCTTACGACTTCGTCTGCGATAAAAAGTATCCTATTAACATATATGATACTTTTTATAAATCGTAATCAGATAATAAACTAACCGTATGCAAAATTTTATACAAATCTGTTAAGCCATTCTTGCGTGCTTGAGTAACAAACATATAAACATCCAAACATACAAACTTTTGATGATGATTTTATTAGTAGGATAACTTTGAATATATCTAAAAAATTTCTTGCTTCGTTTCCATAAACAAATACATATCTTACACACATTTATTCTACACCTGCTTGCGTCTGGGATTAAAAATATAAATGAAAACGATAATTTTAAAATTTTTGTCATTTCTGTCGACCACCGTCACTTCTGTCGACAAAACCATAGACAAGAGTGACATCGACAGAAGTGACAATTTAAAGTTAAATTGTTCTATTGGCATTAATTTTGAGGTTAGAATACAAACAATTTAGGCACAGTAAACAGTAATACAATTGAACGAGGAAACCTAATAAAAACATATCTATTATGTAACATACCTTTTTTATGTTTCTTTTAGAAGTGACACTCCAACTTTGGGATTCTGTAGAACCACTATTCAAATTAAATTGACTACCACAATATTCTCTTTGCCGGAAAAAATGTCCCCATACAATGACAGGTGTGATAAGGAGTTGCCATAAATAGAAAATGATGTTGCCAAGATCAATATTTCCTTATCTATTAGTAGAAATTTCAACAGTCGACAGATGTGACGATAAAGTTATAACGCTCGTAGAATTATCTGTATATTCTTATTTTCAAATCGTAAGCTATTGATATTGAACAGAAATGCTCTTTAAATGTATGATTTATTGATCACGACCTGTTATCTTGTTTAAACGAACAGGATTTTTTTATGCCACTATACAAACATCAAGTACCGTTTTTATAACCGTCGACAGAGCGTGACATGTCACATACTGTCGGCTGAAAAAATCAAACAAAATACATGTAATATGGTTTTTTACATATTTTTTTGTAAATAATAACTATGTTTTTTACGTACAGAAGTTCATAAATAAACGAGGATAACTTAAAGCGTTATTTCACTTGAACTCTAAAACTGCTTTATCGTAGAATGACCCATTTACAACTATGTCCCAAGTCATAAAACTATGAAATCGTATGAAAACGTCAATTTGGACAGTAAGGAATTTTAAGGACCATTGCAAGAATAATCCATATAAGATAAAATAGGTTAAAAAAAAACAATCATTGAAAAATAACAAAAATATAATATTTTATCAAAAAATGAAGCCTTAAAATCTTACACAATGGAGTTTAATAAGTCTTAATTATTTTACTGGTAAAATCAACGAAAAATTTACAAATTATAATAAAGAGGGATCAACAAAATCATTTTGATTTTGTTAATAATAAATTAATAATAATAAAATAAATAATTAATGAAGTCATTATTTTTTAGGTTTTCTCCATCTCTGCTCCAGCTCTGGTATATGGAAAAGAGCTCTTTTGGTGCTTAGCTTCTTTGGTTCTTTTATTTTAAAGCGTATGTTTTCCATTGGGTTGAATATTATGTCGTCCTTGTCTGGCCATTACAGGAAAGTCTGTCTGAACTTGACCTGGCCACAGCTCGCCTTCGGTCGTAGTTGACAACTATGAAATCGTTTTCATTTGGGATTAAATCTTGTGGCAATGGCAATGCCTCTAAACCCTTGTTATCAACTACTTCGTCTTTCTCACCCGGTGTGGTTCCGGGTTAGAATAGGACCACTCCATCTCTTCCTGTGGATGTCGTAAGAGGCGACTTAAGGATTAAGCACGAACATCTCGTGCTACAATTACATTCCCGAGGAGGGTTAACGTCGGGCGGCGGCCGGTTGTAAAACTTTTCGCACAAATACATTCCCAAAGAAGGTTGACGTCAGGCAGACGTAAAATTACAGCCAAAGCATTTTAACTGTTCCGGCATTTTCTTCTCCACTTGGCAAGGTCTTTGGCATCCTTGGGTGACCATTGACATGCATGTTATATTTGGAGAAGAAAAAGCGGGAAACCTCACCCCGGGCTCCGAAGCAGCATAGCTGAGGATGCAACTGGGAACGCGCTTAGATGAAGAAGAGAAGAAGATCAACTACTTCGTTTTCCATTTTATCATCTTCTATGAAAGGTCGTTCGTCAGAGTCGCCTTTCATTTCAAGGTCGTCAGAATCAACTTCTGTCTCACTATCAGAAGGTGCATGCACCATCTTCCTCTTCTTTTTGGGCCCTTGCTTTACTTCTTGTTTGCCGAGTTAACTAAACCGCCTAGGTCTGGTTTAATTTCTGAAAAAATGCTATTTCAAGCCCCAACATTAACCTTTTTCTTTCGGCCTTCTGCTCCGCGACCGACGACTTCCTTCCTTCCTTTTATCTTCCAGAAATTGAATGAATGATTCGGATACAAGATTGATGTCTGTTTCTGACTTCGGTGGCTTGTATGTTTTTAAGCTCTTTAACACTGACAATTCGTTTATAGTATACATCCCTGTGCTTGCACGTGATGTTCTTGACCCAGGGGGTAGGACGCGGGGTGCGACGGCGGCCGGGGCGGCGGCGCGGTGAGCGAGCAGCGGCGCGGCGAGCTAGCGGTGACGCTGCTGCGTGGCGGCGCGGCAGTGGCGTAGCGTCGTGGTGTGGCGTGCAGTACCCTTAACTGGCACGGGGCGTGGCGGCCGGGGCGCTAGCTCTCCATCCTGAGGTCGCGACGTGGCTGCTGGCACCAGGATGACGACTCGGCGAGTTGACCGACGTGAGTACTACGTGAGTACTCCTGGTGTTCTCACGTCCAAGATCCTGACTCGTCCGTCTGGTCCTGGATATACTTTCTGGATCTCTCCACGCGGCCATGTGTTTCGGGGTAGCGACGCATCCATAATTAAGACGACGTCTCCAACTTGTGGGTCTGTGGTCTGTCTGCCATCTATCTTCCGTGGTTGTAGGATTGGCAGATATTCCTTTATCCACCGCTGCCAGAAGTGGTCGGTGAGTCGTTGCGCAGTCCTCCAGTTTGCTCTGCCGATGAGGTCTCTGTCCTCGAAGTCTCCCGGCGTGGCTGCTCCACAGGATCTTCCAAGTAGGAAGTGGTTTGGCGTCAAACTCTCTTCGTCATTTGGGTCCATGCTGATGTGCGTGAGTGGACGAGAGTTCACGACGTGTTCCACCTGCACTAACATGGTGTGAAGGACTTCCTCTGGTGGCGATCTCGATTGTAAAACCACCATTAGCGCTGTCTTCACTGTCCGCACCATCCTCTCCCAGGCTCCGCCCATGTTTGGTGTTCCAGCTGGGATGAACTTCCATCGTATATGTTCTTGGGCAGCTGCTTCTTCTAATTCACGATGAGCTCCGACGAAATTTGTGCCGTTGTCGCTGTAGATGACTTTAGGCGTTCCTCTTCTGGCTGCCATTCGTCGTAGCGCCATTATCATAGAGCTGGTGCTGAGGGAACTTGACAATTCGAGATGAATGGCTCGAGTCGTCAGACATGTGAATAGTGCTCCCCAGCGTTTCTCTGTTCTGCGGCCAATGGTGACTTGGATTGGCCCGAAGTAGTCGACTGCTGAACATGTGAATGGATGCTGATGGTTTTGTAGGCGCTCTGCTGGATGATCTCCCATGGGTGGGATTTGAGGTATCTTCCTGTGTACTCTGCACCACTGGCAACGATGTATCAATCCTCTTGTCGTAGTTCTTAGTCCCAGAATCCAATACTTCTGTCTGATCTCGTTGATGATGGTTTCTGTGTTTCCGTGGAAGAACTTCTGATGGTAATACTCGATGGTGAGGCGACTGATTTGCTGTTTCCCATCAAGTATTATTGGGTTTTGATTCTGCCCTTCAATGTTGATCTTCTTTGTCCTTGTTCGAAGTTTCAGGATGCCATTTTCATCAATGTAGACATCAATTTTCTTGAGCTTACTTGGACCTTCAAGTTGTCTGTTGTTCTTCATGTTTTCGATGTCTTTGAAGAAGCTTTCCCTCTGGCTCATTTTGATTAACTCTTCCTTAGCTTTCTTGAAGTGTTCTTTCTCGAGCAGTCTATACGATGTCCCCGGTGTCACAGAAGGTAATGTGATCTTGAGTTTCTTCTTTGTAGATGCCTTTTGTGGTTTCCAATTCTTATCTTTCGTAGCATGGACTTGCTTCTTTTGTAGATTGTTTTTTAACAAGTCTATGAATTGGAATACTCGTGCTGTGCTTCTGAGTAGTCGTGTCCAGCTTGAGAAGCGTTCCGGGTCTGGCGTATGTCGTGAAGTGCTTGAGACTGAGGCGACGATTTGGATGTTCTTTTCTTCTCCGGTTTCAATGGTCTTGGTGTCAAAGCGTTTGGTTGGCCAGCTTTGTTCTTCCTCATATAGAAAAGTAGGACCTTTGAACCATCTTGAGTTCTTGCTGAATTCTGTTGGTGTTCCTCGCGTAGCATCATCTGCAGGATTGTCCTTAGTGGGAACCCATCGCCAATCTTGTAGATTCGTCAGTTCTTCTATTTCTGCAAGACGGTGAGCCACAAAAGTCTTGAATTTTCGAGGGTCTGCCTTCAACCATTGGAGTACGTTGCTGGAGTCTGTCCAAAATGTCTTCTTGGTCACTTCTAGGTCGAGTTCTTTTTCTATTGTTGATGCTAGTCTGCTTCCTAGTAGCGCAGCTTGGAGCTCCAACCTCGGAATTGAGACTGGTTTGGTAGGAGTCACTTGAGTTTTGCCGGCAATCAGCGATATGTGAACTGGTTGGTCTGTCCTCCAAAAGACAACAGCGGCATATGCTTCTTCGCTTGCATCTGTGAAGGTGTGGAGTTGACCTTTCTGCTGATGTGGAGACAGGCATCTTGGTATCTTGAGGTCTTTCAATATTCTTACTTCTTGAATGTATTTGAGCCATAAGGTTTCTTGAGCTGGTAAGATCTTGTCATCCCAGTCAATCTTAGTTCGCCATATATCTTGGATGAGAACAGGCGCTGCGAATCCCATAGGGTCAAACGTAGACATGACAGCGCTGGCAACTTCTCTCTTCGTTGGTGTTCTTTTCCCGTTGAGGAGTTTCGGTGGTGTATTGCGGAACCCAACGTTGAACGCCAGTGCATCTTCTTTGATGAGCCACCTGAGACCGAGTGTCTTCTCTTCTGAAGAGAGTTCTTTTATCTCTTCCTGTGTCTGGTCTTGTAAGTCTTCCAATACCTCAGGTTGGTTGCTTCCCCATCCTCTTAAGTGAAGGCCAGCTTTAGCGTGGATATGTTGTACTTCTTTCGCTGTGGTTTTGGCTTCTTCAATAGTGGAAAAACTTTGTAGGTAATCATCCATATAATGATTCCTCTCGATGGCTCTCGCTGCAGCTGGACATTCTTCTTTGAAGTCTTCGGCATTCTTGTTCATCACGAAGATTGCAGTTGAAGGTGATGATGTCGCTCCAAATATAACTGACTTCATACGATATTCTTGAGGCTTCCCAGATCTTGCGTTTCCTCGCCATAGAAATCGAAGACAATCTCTGTCAGCTTCTCTTATTTGGATGCGCAAAAACATTTCTTTGATGTCTGCAACAACAGCTATAGGTCTTTCTCTGAATCTGATCAGTACTCCAAAGAGGGATTGGAGAAGATCGGGACCTGACAGCAAAACATCGTTGAGACACTTTCCTTCAAA
>OY756240.1:14100282-14127782 GCA_963576875.1 Acrobasis repandana
CCGTCGAGGCCGTGAAAAATTTCGGGGTTCTGTCTCCTCACCGCTCCGATGACGTCATCGTCAGTATGTCTGACGCTGACGCCCCAGAGGACGAGGAGTGGATCCCTATTTTTCACGACCTCGACAGTGAGGTTTTTTCCTGCCCCCTCTAGTCTCTCTCTCAACTTAGCCCTTTCGGCCTCCGTCGCGCAGCTCATGACGACTTTTTGGTCCCTCGCCTTACGCACCCGCTCAACGCGTATCCACCCATCCTTGGCGTCAACCGCCTCCCGTACCCTGTCGAGCACCTGCTCTCCCGTGTCGCACACATCTTTCGATGTGACGACCAGGGAGAGCAGGGCCCCGCGCTCGGTCGGTTTCGCCAAGGCCGGGCGAGCCGCTACGTCTGCGTAGGACGAGGGGCCAGGTTGCTGCGCGATCATCCCCTTTATTTCTGCCAGAGTCCTGGCGTTGTCCCTTATCAGCTGGGCTTGCTTCTCCAACTGTTTTGAAAGAGCAAGCTCAGCTTGGTGGGGGCTAGACTGGGCCACCGGGGGCTAGACTGGGCCACCGGGGAAGTCTGGGTGCGCACGCTAGGGTGATACCCAGGGGTAATATTTTTGGGCTCTTGATATTGAGCCAGGAGCCGTATTTTGTCTTCCAATTTTTCCAAAAATTTCTTTGCCGCATCCTTTATGGTTGTTTTTAGATTCCTAGCTGTATCTAGCTCGTCCCCTATTTTACTTAAGTATTCTAAACACTCCCCCAGCAGCCCATCCCTATCGTCATCGTTTAAACGCTTCTTTCTATACTTGGGCGGCATGTAGGGCGTGGCATATGGCTCTCTATTTTTGAGTGTGTGCTTTAAATATGATTCGCAACTAGAGTCACCCATACTGTGCATATTGAGAGACCTCTGTGGGTCAGCAAAGGACACGGATTTAGGCGTCGTTGTATACGACGTCTGTCTCGGCTCTAGTGGAGAGTGTGCGAGAGGCATCTTAATAACTAAAGTTAAAGGTTTGCGTCAGTAATTTAAAATTAAATAAAATAATAAATTAAATTAACTAAGATACCGTATCCTTGGCCCTGTAAAAGGGAGCCAAGGTCATTAATATTTCTAAAGCAGTCAAATAAAGTTGTAATAATAAATAAATTAAATTGTAATGTATAGCAGTAGGATTATTAAGACTATACGGTAATGTTAAAACTATAAATTAAATAAATTAGATAAAATTTTGCAAATTAAATTGTCAGTTCCTATATCTAAGGTTTAAAAGTGTTAAAACATAGTAAAGGTTTGTAAAAGTTTTAAAAGATATTCAGTTAAATTAAAATAAGAATTAAAATGATAATTTAAATAAAGATTTAAATTTTTTCAGAATTTTTTGTCACTTATAATCTAAAAATCTTATAAACTATAAAGGTAGATAAGTCCAATGGGTGATAGGGGGGGAGCGGGGGGTACCTTTTGAGACCCTGCCAGGTAAAATAAATTTTGATTATGAATAACAATTTTTTGGGGATTTAATTGTGAAAATTTTCGTCAAAATGTCCACTCTAACGTCAATTCCCACAATTCTATCCCACTTAGAGGGTTCTCCTGGTTTAAGATAGGGTTTGGGGGGTCCTTGTTATGATATTTGAACAAATTTAGAATTTTAAAAGAGATTTTTTGGTAATTTCAGGTATGTCGTTCACACTTTTGCCAACAGATGGCGGGATTTTGTTGACACCTGATTTACCACTTTTCCAAAAAGAATTTACACTATGTTATTATCAAATTTTTGCCTAATCCCCCTTAAAAGATGATTAGAATAATAAAATAAGTGTTTCCCTTGTGGGAAGGGGGTTTTCTGGGAGGGCTGTTTTTGGGAGGTTTTGCCAAATTTCAGATGTTTATATCTCCGGAAATAATGACTCGAAAATTTTGAAAATTAGACAGAACCTATTTTTATGGTCCTGCCTTTAATACGCGAGGGTTACTTTGCCAAAAAACCCTTTATTTAAAAAGTGATTTTGGGGTTTGAAATTACGTAAATGGTGGTAAAATTTTTTCAATGTTTTGGTCTAAATACGATATCTCTAAAAACGTTTAAGCTAAAAATCTGAAATTTGGCAAGAAGCTCCGTGAATAGATTTGCCTTGGACTTATCTACCTTGGGTGGGTCCAGCTGTTGAGGTTCCGGGCGTGGGCGGGTCCGAATTTCGGTGGTCTTGGTTTTTCAGCGGCTTTTTGACCGTGGCTCCTGGACTCCTTGTCCCAGGAACACGATCTTGGTGTCGGCTGGTGCGTCTTCCAAGGGCGCTACCAGGGGTGATATCACCTCTAGCGCGCACACCTGGGTTTGCTCGCAATTTAGCAAAAACCGCTGATTGGCCAAGATCAATTTTCGGCTCTGGTGCCTCGACGCGGCGTCAACAAATCTTCAAAATGCTCCCAGGTGGACAAAAGACCAAAATGCACCTTTCCACAATTGAAAATTGTGGGGTCGTCGATCTTGTTCTCCAGATAATTGCGTTTGAAGTTCAATTTTTCAAAACTGCTCACTTATTTTGGTCACCAGAACTCCAAATTTTTTGATTTTTGCTAAGTTTTTTATTTACCTAGGTGCGCTAGAATCTGGGGCACGTTTTGGTGTATACGTTGTGATTTTACGATACCGATTGGATTTTTAATGATTTGATTCGCGCACAGAGTCCGAAAATATTTTCACTTTTTTAGGTTTTAAAAATACCTAGAAAAAATCTAGGTACTTGTCACTTCACTATCACTTTAGCTCTTGTTAGCGCGCACTTTTTGAAGTATTTTCCAAGGCTTTAGCTGCCTCCGTTCCGCAGATATTGATTTTTTAGTACTTAAACTCGCAAAAAATTTGAATTTTCGAGCGCGAAGCTTCACTGGCAGTGCGCGTTCGGGTTGCCGGACGCAGCGGAACATCGGGTTAGGTTAGGTTAGGTTAGGTTAGGTTAGGTTAGGTTAGGTTAGGTTAGGTTAGGTTAGGTTAGGTTAGGTTAGGTTAGGTTAGGTTAGGTTAGGTTAGGTTAGGTTAGGTTAGGTTAGGTTAGGTTAGGTTAGGTTAGGTTCCCCCCCGCCCGGGTTCTCATCTTGTCGCGATGGGGGGGCTCAGTGCCTGCGGACTGCCTCATCCGCAGGGAAGCCAGGAGGAACCCATTGCCCGGGTTGAGGCTTGGGCCTCCCCGGGCCCGGAGGAGGCCATTCCTGGTGGGAGTGGCCTGGCTGTGAGAGAAGGGGGTTTACTCCCTACTCTCACAGCCGTGGTAGGGGTCGCGGGGGAAGAGGAGTGTCGGTGTGTCGTTGCCGCTCGCCCTATCCTCCGCGACCAAGCGCGGCCGTGGCGCTTGGCACGGCAACGGTGGGGCCGCAGGGGAAGAGGAGTGTCGGTGTTACGTTGCCGCTCTCCCTATCCCCTGCGGCCGGCTTGGTGGGCCCCGGTCGCCGTCAGGTGGACTGGGGCAGGGCCTGCTTCTGCAGGCCCCAAATTATGAGGGCTGGTTGGACGGTGGAAACGGGATTCCATCGTCCAACGGACAGCCCTCCGGAGTGGAAGGCAGGCGCGTGTGCGTGTCAGCGCGCCTGTTCTTGTCGGGCCGAGAGGCCAACGCGACGGTTTCTCCGGCCCCTCTGATTCAGCAGAGGGTGCCGTGAGGCCGTTGGCGAGCCGGGGCCGCTGAGATAGCGGCCGGCCGCGCCGGGGCTGTGGAGCAAGTGAAGCACACGGCCCCGGCCGATAGCGGCTGAGAGGTGACACCGCGGAGTTTTTAGTGGTAACACCACATAACCTTACCGGTGTCCCGTAACCGGTAAGGTATCCGAAGGGATTTTCTCCGCGTCAAAAAAAAAAAAAAAAGGTTAGGTTAGGTTAGGTTAGGTTAGGTTAGGTTAGGTTAGGTTAGGTTAGGTTAGGTTAGGTTAGGTTAGGTTAGGTTAGGTTAGGTTAGGTTAGGTTAGGTTAGGTTAGGTTAGGTTAGGTTAGGTTAGGTTAGGTTAGGTTAGGTTAGGTTAGGTTAGGTTAGGTTAGGTTAGGTTAGGTTAGGTTAGGTTAGGTTAGGTTAGGTTAGGTTAGGTTAGGTTAGGTTAGGTTAGGTTAGGTTAGGTTAGGTTAGGTTAGGTTAGGTTAGGTTAGGTTAGGTTAGGTTAGGTTAGGTTAGGTTAGGTTAGGTTAGGTTAGGTTAGGTTAGGTTAGGTTAGGTTAGGTTAGGTTAGGTTAGGTTAGGTTAGGTTAGGTTAGGTTAGGTTAGGTTAGGTTGGGGTGCTACGGTCAGGAAACCTCCACGTTGGCTCGGTTCCTTGAAGGCTTTGCTTCTCTCATTTGATCTTTGATCCGGTGTGAGCGGTGGGCTGACAAGGGATTGGGCTGGTGCACCCTGGGCGGCAGCTGATAACTCCCTGTAAGGGTCTTGTCAGCTGTCGGCGAATGTCCTGCCTTTGGGGGGGAAAGCGGAGTCCAGCAATGGGCTCTCGCTCGATTTGGGACCTCTCTCTCCTGTCTGCTTTCAGACAGGGAGGAGATGAGGTGTTTTAACTCGTTACCTCATTTGGGGCCGAGGGTGCCGTGCCGTTTACGGTTGGTGCCGCGGGGAAGAAAACCCCAGAACAAATCACCCTAATCCCAAGGTCTGGCGTGCCGAGGGGATGAATGGCGGGAGGGCTTCCCGTCCCAAGCGCCGGGGAGGGGGGGAAACTACCAGGGACCTTACCCTGTAATAAAGGAAAATTATGAAATGACGAGTCTAAGAAACGTAATACCCCAGGAGGGTACCAGCGATGCTGGAGAATCCCTTCCTGCGCTCTCTGGCGCAGGCAGCCCCACCGTATCTGGGGGGGGCAAGAACCGTCATCGGGCTTCTAGTCCGTATTCTGCTAGGGACGAAGGCTCATTGTCTGAGACTTCAGTCATGAGTTTCGACACTGCGGGATCCCAAGATGGGGCCACAACGAAGCGGCGTCGCAAGCGATGTCCTAAATCAAGGGAAGGGTCCGGATACGACTCCGCATCAAGCGGGAGCTCAATGCCGCCGCCCAAGAGTTATGGACCAGAAAGCCGAAACCGGCAAGGTCGCTGGTCGATTGATAAAGCGAAGGCTGAACTTGCAGTAGATAGGCGTGCCGAGTTTATGAAGAAACCTCTAGACCCGAGCGTTGATGAGGTCGAGATGCAGGCTGACGCTAACCGCGCTGCTCGAATATCGGGCGGCTGCGAAACAGATGGCACTGCCGATGATCTCGTTAGGCAAGTACAGGATGGAGTCGCCCTTATAAAGGTGGTTTCTTCCAAGTCGGGCAATTTAAAAGGGACCTTCCAGAAGAGGCTGAACAAAGCATCGTCCCTAATCATAGAGGCTGTAAATATACTCCAAAACCGCACAAGTTCAGAGGAAACTGAAAAGTTAAAGGCGGACAATCGCCGCCTCCACAATGATATGGCGTCTCTCCAGGCAGAAGTGGAGATATTAAAAAGCAGGATTACGTCGCAGCATCCTCAGGAGCCGGCACAGGTAGTGACCCCAGACTTTCTCCGGGAGCAGTTCACTAACTTTTCCCGTGAAATTATGATTCAGGTGGGGACATTGGTTAGTACGCGGCTCGAAGGCATCAGCAATCGACTTCTGCCTGAGGAACGACTGCGTCCTCCGTTGGCTTCTGACAAAAGGCAGCAGCCGCAGAGAGCATTTAATGTGGTAGCGGCGCAAAATCCAACGGCTGCCCCAAGCAAAGCGTCGGCCCCTGAGCCGTCTGCTATAAATCAGAGATTACCAGCGCTCATGACTTCTAAGACACAGGCGCCTGGAAAAGGCAAAGGAAAGGGGAAGCACACCGGCATCTCTACGCGTGTCACACCTTTCACGCCTAGCGAGCCCCTCGGAACAGACTACATTGCTCCGGTTGGAGAGCCGCGAGCACAGCATAGTACAAGGCAAGGCTCATCTCAAGCAAGGGATGACGAATGGACACCTGTCCTCTCGCGCAGTAAAAGGCGTAGGATCCGCAGGAAAATGTCCAGTGCTGCACGACAGACATCGGCGGCGCAGATAGGTTCAGGTAGGGCGTCCCAGAACAGACCACGTGTGCCCAAGCTCCGTGTTCCTCGCTCGTCTGCGGTGGTGATCACACTGCAGCCTGACGCTGAGAAAAGAGGGACTACGTACAGCTCCATTATCGCGGAGGCAAAAAGTAAGGTGAACCTTGAGAGCCTTGGAATCCCTGGCCTCAGGTACCGAAAAGCTGCAACCGGAGCTGCTGTCTTTGAGCTGCCCGGTGCTGCCAGTGGTGACAAGGCAGACTCTTTGGCGGAGGAGCTCAAAAAAGCGCTGCAGGATAGGGATGTCCAAGTCTCCAGGCCAAACAAAAGTGTAACACTCCTAGTGTCTGACCTGGATGATTCTGTATCAGCCGAGGAGGTAGCTGCTGCAGTAGTCCTCGCTGGTGGCTGTAGGGAGGAGCATGTGAAAGTGGGCGAAATACGCGCGTTTTATTCCGGGCTCAAGGCTTTTGTGCGCTGCCCCGTTATTGCAGCAAAGAAGATAATGAGCGATGGCCGACTAAAGATTGGCTGGATATCAGCCCAGGTAAAACTTTTAAAAGAGAAGCCTAGTAAGTGCTTCCGCTGTATGCACGCTGGCCATATTCGAGCACAGTGCAATTGTGAGTCGGATCGCAGTGATTGTTGCTTCCGGTGCGGCCTCCCGGGTCATAAAGCAGCCAGCTGTCAGGCGCCGGCGCACTGTCCATTGTGTGCTGCAGACAACAAGCCAGCGGAGCATCGTGCGGGAAGCAGGGCGTGTGCCACCCCACCTGTTACAAAACCAAGGCGAGGACGTAATGCGGGGGCTGTGCCTTCGCAAGTAAGTCTACCCCCGGCTCCTGCTGAACCGAGGGAAGAGGAGGAGTTGATGGCACTTAATTAATAGATGGCCTCACTAAGTTTTCTGCAGGCGAATTTGAACCACTGCACCAATGCCCAGGATTTGTTCATGCAGAGCATGGCGCAGTGGTCCATAGATGTTGCGGTTGTATCGGAACCCTATTTCGTGCCACAGAGGGATACTTGGGTGGGTGATGCTGGTAGCAGCGACAGTCTGGTTGCCATCGTCACGGCAGCTAATTCCCCTCCTATTGGAAATGTCAGAGTGCGTCCCGGATGCGTAGCGGCTCTGTTGGGGGAGACAATGGTTATCTCAGTATACTTCTCCCCAAACAGAGTCCTCGCAGAATTCGAAGACTTTCTTGACGACGTGGGAATTGTCATAAGGCAAAGCCACCCTCACCCGGTACTGGTGGCTGGGGATTTCAATGCCCATTCAACGGCATGGGGATCTCCAGACACAGATGTGCGCGGTAGAGTTGTGGAGGAGTGGGCGGCGGCAAACGGGCTGTTGCTGTTAAATAGGGGTAATACACCTACGTGTGTGCGGCCACAGGGCAGCTCCATTGTGGATCTAACTTTTGCAAGCCCGGCCGTTGCACATATAACACACGATTGGCGGGTTGTTGTGGATGAGGAAGATCTGTCAGATCACCGCTACGTGCGATTTACCTTATCTTCGTCTCTGACTGACCTTTCAAGGTCCAGTTTATTGGGAGCTCAGAGCGAGGTTGGACCGCGCTGGGTGAAGTCACGTCTTGATAGGGTTGTCTTATTAGAAGCTGCGTTGGTGGAATCCTGGGCTTCTGTGCCACAGTTGGGCTCATTTGACATAGAAGAGGAAGCTACTTGGTTTCGCGGAGCAATGACACGCATATGCGATGCGGCAATGCCAAGATCTAGGTCTACTCCCACCAGAAAGCAAGTGTACTGGTGGTCTGCAGTAATCGCTGAGTTGCGCATGCAGTGTGTAGCGGCAAGACGTCAGTACATGCGCCAAAGAAGGAGGCGCCCAGGAAACACAGGAGACTCAGAAGATGAGCGGCTCCACGCATCCTATCGGGTGTTAAAAAAGCAGCTGGCGGAGTTAATTGGCAGGTCAAAGGCCAGATCGAGGAAAGAGATGTTGGAGACCCTAAACCGTGATCCGTGGGGGAGACCCTATAAAATAGCGCGAGGAAAGCTCCGACGGTGGGCCCCACCACTAACGCAGAGCCTCCAGCCCGAGTTTGTGGAGCAAGTTGTATCCCAACTCTTTCCCTCACTGCAGTTTCGTGCTCCCCCGCAGATGGCATCGGGTCTTCCTCTGACTAGCGAGGATGTGCCGTGTGTCAGTGACACTGAGATGAGGATGGCTGTCCAGCGGCTCCGATCAAAAAACAGGGCTCCGGGTCCCGATGGGATTCCTGGAAAGGCTTGGGTCCTAGCCATGGACAGCCTTGGGGCTCGTCTCTGTGGACTATTCACGGCATGTATGGTGGCTGGGCGTTTCCCGCGCCTATGGAGGACTGGTCACCTAGTCTTATTGCAAAAAGAGGGGCGCCCAACCGACTCGCCGTCAGCATACCGCCCACTTGTGATGTTGGATGAGGTGGACAAGATGTTTGAACGGATCATAGCCGATCGCCTTGTCACTCACCTGAGAAATGTAGGGCCTGACCTATCGGAAAACCAGTACGGCTTTCGGAGGGGTAGGTCCACAATTCATGCGATTTTGAGGGTGAAAGCCTTGGTGGATGATGCTACGGCCCGAGGTGGAGTGGTGTTGGGGGTATCACTTGATATCTCCAATGCATTCAACACTTTGCCCTGGTCATGTATACAAGAAGCATTGCAGTACCACCAAATACCGATGTACCTGTATCGATTATTGTGCTCCTACCTCTCTGATAGAGAAGTGGTATATCCGGGTCGGGACGGCTTGCGTCGTTGGACAGTTTCATGCGGTGTTCCACAGGGCTCGGTCCTAGGACCTCTCCTGTGGAACATTGGTTATGACTGGGTTTTACGTGGCGACATGATGGAGGGAATTGACGTGGTATGCTACGCCGATGACACTCTTGTGTTGGCTAGCGGGCAAACACACAGGGACGCTGTTAGGCTCGCAACAGCTGGTGTTGCCCAACTTGTGGCCAAAATTCGTCAGCTTGGCCTTAAAGTGGCCCTAGAGAAGTCAGAGGCGATATGCTTTCACGGCCCTCGTCGGGGCCCTCCTGCCGATCTAGTGGTGGTAGTCGGTGGCGCTCAGATTGAGGTGAAGCCGACGATGAAGTATCTGGGACTTGTGCTTGATGGACGCTGGGACTTCACCGCACACCTTCGTGAAATGGCGCCAAGATTGACGCGTGCGGTGGCAGCCCTCGGGGGGCTTTTGCCTAACTTGCATGGTCCTGGTGCTTCCTGTCGGCGTCTTTATGAGGGAGTCATTCGATCGATGGCCCTGTACGGCGCACCCGTGTGGGCTGAAGCTTTGACAAGCCGGAAAGCTGCACTCCTGCATGAGCCCCAAAAGGTGATGGCTGTCAGGGTGATTCAGGGATACCGCACTATCTCATATGAGGCAGCATGTGTGCTAGCGAGATCATTGCCCTGGGATCTTGAGGCGAGGATTCTTGCTGCGGTCTTCCGCTGGCGTGAGGAGAAGCTGTCTCAGGGTCAGAGACCAGCTCCCAGGGAGGTGGAGGGCTGCAGGCGTGAATTGCGCACAGAGGCCATTGACTGGTGGCAAGAAAGGTTGCAGCGGCCAAGTGCGGGTCATCTATTGATCGAGGCGGCCCGTCCCGTCCTCAAGCAGTGGGTGACAAGGCGTCACGGAGAGCTCACATACCGGCTCACACAGATGCTTTCCGGGCATGGCTGTTTTGGGAAGTACCTGTGTGAGAGGGTGAATAGGGAACCGACAACGGCATGTCACCACTGTGACGACTGCGAGATTGACACAGCCCAGCATACGTTGGAAGAATGTTCAGCCTGGGAAGAGGCACGCCGAACTCTTGGTGCAGTTATCGGCACTGTATATACGCTGCCAGCCATAATCCTGGCTATGGTCAGCAATGCTGAATCCTGGCATGCAGTTGAAGCCTTTGCTGAAGCTGTAATGCAAGAAAAAGAGGATGCGGAGAGGGTCCGCGAGGCCACTACTACCCTACTGATCCGCCGACGGCGGACGGGGCGTAGAAGGCTGGCCTACGCTAGGCACCTTCCTCCATAACAAGTCGAGGGCGGCGAACTCGGGTACTAGTCCGTCGCCCACTAGACTTAATGTGTGGGAGCATTTGTGTTCAATGCTCCCAGCATATAGTGAAGAGTAAAGTTACTCGTAATTTAAGTCGAGGCCTCCACTGGCCAGCGCCTCTGGGAATGCAGATGAATAATGGGGCTTTATGTTCCCCCGTTGTACCTGCAGACTCAGAACAACGGCGGAAAGTAGAACACCGGGGTGTTTTTAGTGGGTTCAAGCCCCACATACCCACTCTGCTGTACCCGCAGTAGAATGGTATGCGAAGGCATTTTCACCTCGTCAAAAAAAAAAAAAAAAAAAAAAAGGTTAGGTTAGGTTAGGTTAGGTTAGGTTAGGTTAGGTTAGGTTAGGTTAGGTTAGGTTAGGTTAGGTTAGGTTAGGTTAGGTTAGGTTAGGTTAGGTTAGGTTAGGTTAGGTTAGGTTAGGTTAGGTTAGGTTAGGTTAGGTTAGGTTAGGTTAGGTTAGGTTAGGTTAGGTTAGGTTAGGTTAGGTTAGGTTAGGTTAGGTTAGGTTAGGTTAGGTTAGGTTAGGTTAGGTTAGGTTAGGTTAGGTTAGGTTAGGTTAGGTTAGGTTAGGTTAGGTTAGGTTAGGTTAGGTTAGGTTAGGTTAGGTTAGGTTAGGTTAGGTTAGGTTAGGTTAGGTTAGGTTAGGTTAGGTTAGGTTAGGTTAGGTTAGGTTAGGTTAGGTTAGGTTAGGTTAGGTTAGGTTAGGTTAGGTTAGGTTAGGTTAGGTTAGGTTAGGTTAGGTTAGGTTAGGTTAGGTTAGGTTAGGTTAGGTTAGGTTAGGTTAGGTTAGGTTAGGTTAGGTTAGGTTAGGTTAGGTTAGGTTAGGTTAGGTTAGGTTAGGTTAGGTTAGGTTAGGTTAGGTTAGGTTAGGTTAGGTTAGGTTAGGTTAGGTTAGGTTAGGTTAGGTTAGGTTAGGTTAGGTTAGGTTAGGTTAGGTTAGGTTAGGTTAGGTTAGGTTAGGTTAGGTTAGGTTAGGTTAGGTTAGGTTAGGTTAGGTTAGGTTAGGTTAGGTTAGGTTAGGTTAGGTTAGGTTAGGTTAGGTTAGGTTAGGTTAGGTTAGGTTAGGTTAGGTTGGTGTTAGGTTAGGTTAGGTTAGGTTAGGTTAGGTTAGGTTAGGTTAGGTTAGGTTAGGTGTGGTAGGTTAGGTTGTGTTGGTTAGGTTAGGTTAGGTTAGGGGGGGTGGTTGGGGTGGGGTGGGGTGGGGTGGGGTGGGGGGGTGGTTAGGTAGGTGGGTGGGTGGTTTTTGTTAATGTAACTAACATTATCAGAGACTATGTTTTCTTTATAATCTTTCATGCCAGTTCTCACTTTCATGCCTCTCGTACTTCCATTCTTCATACTACCAAGTTCATTCGTCGCCTTTTGTACTTATCCGGGTGGGACTCCCGTCTATCTACTTTTCTACTACTACTTACTACTCTCTTTATTTTCTTTATTGATTCATGGGTAAGGGATAGGGCAATAAATAGGTAAACACCTTTTTCTTTTTTCCTTGCGATACATTTTAAAATCTTAATATACTTTTGATACTATGTAATTATGAACTATTTTACATTTTTAAATAAATAAATTAAATTTCTAATTTATTATATATCTATTTCAAAATATCGTAACTTAGTTTTTAGTTTAATATTGAAGTTTGACTAGAATACGTTTAATAAGTGGCATACATGTTTCTTTTCTATTCTATGGAATTAAAATTTTTATTATACTTATTATTTATTTACATATGATAACATTGCATTTTTTATTTTTATTAATATAGTTCCTAATACGATATGATAGTGTACACTTACATTAAATTTCTTTTATAAATCATTGTTACATTTTTGTGTGAATAGCAAAATTTTTAAGTTAAATACAATTTTATCCTTATAAATTACGGATTTATATATTTTTACAATATTTGTATCACATACTTCTTATATGTTAGGAATTTCCCATCGCGCAAGGGCTTCTCCCTCCTATTTTAACTATTATTTACTTGTTTTCTTAAATACAGTGATTATAGTATATAATACACTTATATTTTTTTTTAACTATGAAGGAGGGAGACATCCCATCGCCTAGGAAAAGCAATGCCTTCATCGCCGACCGCACCCAGACTTAGTACACAGCCAAGTCGAGGGGCCCCGCTCTGTTTATTACACTATAGTCATTACAACCTGACTTTTCTAATAAAAGTTGTGTTGAATGTACTGAGGTGCGGGGCACCAGCGACCAGACTACGCACCTGTGGGTCTGCGCTGATTGCAAGGTCAGGAATACGCTGTCGCTGACCTTGCAATCGCGTCCCATTTTCGTCTAAGCGTGCAGTCGCCGCTGAAGGCATTGTGATCTGCCCTACCTATTCCCACCTTACGACAATTGCGGCAGGATGCCACAGTGCCAGCCCTGTAGTCAGCACATACCGACTTTAGGTGTGGACCTCCGCAGTGGCTGCACGAGTCCACCTCCTCGTTACAGTACCTCCTGCTATGGCCGTAAGCCAGGCAGCGAGAGCACTGCACGAGGGGGGACTGGTCAGCCACCCTTACGCGCTGGAGGTCCACATGGAGGGTCCCGGCATCTACTGCCCTCCTCCATACGGCCGGTGATGTGCTGACCACAACATGATGAACCTGCGGGTTCCGCGCCCTCCTTTTATATTTTATCAGCAGGCGGCCCTCCTCCCCGTCGAGGCCGTGAAAAATTTCGGGGTTCTGTCTCCTCATCGCTCCGATGACGTCATCATCAGTGTGTCTGACGCTGACGCCCCAGAGGACGAGGAGTGGGTCCCTATTCTTCACTTCCTCGACGGCAAGGTTTTTGCCTGCCCCCTCTATCCTCTGCCGCAATTTTGCCCTATCGGCCTCCGTCGCACAGCTCATTACGACCTTCTGGTCCCTCGCCCTACGCACCCGCTCGACGCGTATCCACCCATCCTTGGCGTCCACCGCTTCCCGAACTCTATCGAGCACCTGCTCTCCCGTGTCGCACACATCTTTCGATGTGACTACTAGGGAGAGCAGGGCCCCGCGCTCGGTCGGTTTCGCCAAGGCCGGGCGGGCCGCTACGTCTGCGTAAGATGAGGGGCCAGGCTGCTGCGCGATCATCCCCTTTATCTCTTCCAGAGTCCTGGTATTGTCCCTTATCAGCTGGGCCTGCTCCTCCAACTGCTTTGAAAGAGCAAGCTCAGCTTGGTGAGGGCTAGACTGGGCCATCGGGGAAGTCTGGGTACGCACACAAGGGTGGTACCCAGGGGTGATGTTTTTGGGCTCTGTATATTCGGCCAGGACACGTATATTATCTTCTAAGTTAGTAAGTAGTTCCTTCGCCGCATCTTTTATTGTTGTTTTAAGATTTCTGGCTGAGTCTAATTCGTCCACTATTTTGCTAATATAATTTAGGCACTCCCTAAGCAAGTTCTCCCGGTCATCATCATTTATTCGTTTCTTCCTATATTTAGGTGGCATATAGGGTGTCACGTGTGGGAGTCTATTGTTTTGTCTATGATTACAATAGGAGTCTACGCTCGTGTTTGATAAATTAAGAATTCTCTGCGTGTCAGTGAAGGTCACTGACTTTGGTGTTTCACAAATGGATGACCCTCGTATAGTGGTTTCTGCTAGGGAGTTATCCAGAGACATTTTTAAAACTTATAGTTAGAGGTCTACGTCAAAATTATAAAATAATAAAATTAAATCAATTAATACTTATAACTACAATTTTTGGCCCTGTATAAGGGGGCCAAAATCAATTAATACTTATAACTACAATTTTTGGCCCTGTATAAGGGGGCCAAAGTCGTTACAATGTGTAAAAGGTTTGTAAAAGTTTTAAAAAAACAGTCAGTAATAGTCGAATAAGTTAAATACATACAAATTTACTAAAATAACACAGGTAAAATAAATTGAATAAAACCTTGCAATACAATTATTAATTCATATATCTAAAGGATTTAAAACATTAAAGACTGATAAAGGTTTGCAAGTAATAAAATATTAATAAAATTAAAGTAAAAAATTGGAATTATAAGTTAAATTGAATTAAATAAGATTTTTACAAAGTTTTAGTCATTCTAATTTAGAAATCTTACAAACTAAATAGGTAGATAAGTCCAGGGGGTGATAGGGGGGAAGCGGGGAGTCCCTTCTATGAAGTTAACAGGTAGAATAAATTTTAATTATGAATGACAATTTTTTGGGGATTTTATTGTATAAATTTTCGTCAAAGTTTACACTCTAACGTCAACCTACACAATTATATCCCACTTAGAGGATCCTCCTGATGATAATCAGGGGTTATGGGGTCCTTGTTATCAGATTTGCACAAATTTAGAATTTTGAGAAGGATTTTTTGAAAATTCCAAGTATGTAGTTCGCAATTTTGTCAACAGATGGCGTGATTTTGTTGACACCTGATTTAACAGATTTCCAAAAAGAATTTACACTAATTTATGATCAGATATTTCTTTAGTCCCCCTACAAAGATAGCTAAAATAATAAAATAAGTGTTTCCCTTGTGGGAAGGGGGTTTTCTGGGAGGGCTGTTTTTGGGAGGTTTTGCCAAATTTCAGATGTTGATATCTCCGGAAATAATGACTCGAAAATTTTGAAAATTAGACAGAACCTATTTTTATGGTCCTGCCTTTAATACGCGAGGGTTACTTTGCCAAAAAACCCTTTATTTAAAAAGTGATTTTGGGGTTTGAAATTACGTAAATGGTGGTAAAATTTTTTCAATGTTTTGGTCTAAATACGATATCTCTATAAACGTTTAAGCTAAAAATCTGAAATTTGGCAAGAAGCTCCGTGAATAGATGTGCCTTGGACTTATCTACCTTGGGTGGGTCCAGCTATCGAGGTTCCGGGCGTGGGCGGGTCCGAAATTCGGTGAACTTGGTTTTTCAGCGGCTTTTTGACCGTAGCTCCTGGACTCCTTGTCCTAGGAACACGATCTTGGTGTCGGCTGATGCGTCTTCCAAGGGCGCTACCAGGGGTGATATCACCACTAGCGCGCACACCTGGGTTTGGCCGCTATTCAGCAAAAACCGTTGATTGGCCGAGACCAAATTTCGGCTCTGGTGCCTCGACGCGGCGTCAACAAATCCTCAAAATGCTCCCTGGAGAACAGAAGACCAAGATGTACCTTCCCACAATTGAAAATTGTGGGGTCGTCGATCTTGTTCTCGAGATAATTGAGTTTGAAGTTCACTTTTTAAAAAACTGTTCACTTATTTTGGTCACTAGAACTCCAAATTTTTTGATTTTTTCGAAGTTTTTTATTTACCTAGGTGCGCTAGAATCTGGAGCACGTTTTGGTATATATTTTGTGAATATACAATACCAATTGATTTTTTAACGATTTGATTCGCGCGCCGGGTCCCGAGAGTTGTGCCGTTTTTTCAACTTTAAAAATATTTAGGAAAAATCTAAGTATATTCCACTTCACTAATAATGTAGCACTTATCAACGCGCACTTTTTAATGTATTTTGTAAGGCTGTAGGTGCCTCCGTTCCAAAGTTATGAATTTTTTTACACTAAAAACACTGAAATCTTTGATTTTTCGAGCGCGGAGCAACGTAGAGAGTGCGCGCTCGGGTCGCCTGACGCAGCGGAACTGGGTTAGGTTAGGTTAGGTTAGGTTAGGTTAGGTTAGGTTAGGTTAGGTTAGGTTAGGTTAGGTTAGGTTAGGTTAGGTTAGGTTAGGTTAGGTTAGGTTAGGTTAGGTTAGGTTAGGTTAGGTTAGGTTAGGTTAGGTTAGGTTAGGTTAGGTTAGGTTAGGTTAGGTTAGGTTAGGTTAGGTTAGGTTAGGTTAGGTTAGGTTAGGTTAGGTTAGGTTAGGTTAGGTTAGGTTAGGTTAGGTTAGGTTAGGTTAGGTTAGGTTAGGTTAGGTTAGGTTAGGTTAGGTTAGGTTAGGTTAGGTTAGGTTAGGTTAGGTTAGGTTAGGTTAGGTTAGGTTAGGTTAGGTTAGGTTAGGTTAGGTTAGGTTAGGTTAGGTTAGGTTAGGTTAGGTTAGGTTAGGTTAGGTTAGGTTAGGTTAGGTTAGGTTAGGTTAGGTTAGGTTAGGTTAGGTTAGGTTAGGTTAGGTTAGGTTAGGTTAGGTTTTTTTTTTTTTTTTTTTTATAAATTAAGACTACATCTACGGACTCGTGGTCCGTACCTTTTTTTATTGTTGTTTTATTTTGTTTATGTTATTATTGTACTGTGCTCCGCGCGAGCTATTACTTCTTAGTGCTACTTAATAATTATTTACATGCATATCATCGCCTATGCTAACTTATTATACAATTTTTTTTAAATTTTTTTTTTTTTTTTTCAATTTTTACTTTTTTTTTATTTTATTTTTTTAATATTTTTTTTTTATTACATTTTTTTTTTTTTTTTTTTTTTTTTTTTTTTTTTTTTTTTTTTTTTTTTTTGTTTTCCTGTCATGCTTTTGCTTTTGTCATGCTTTTTTTTTTTTTTTTTTTTTTTTTTTATTTTTTTTTTTTTTATTAATTTTCTTTTGTTAGGTTAGGTTAGGTTAGGTTAGGTTAGGTTAGGTTAGGTTAGGTTAGGTTAGGTTAGGTTAGGTTAGGTTAGGTTAGGTTAGGTTAGGTTAGGTTAGGTTAGGTTAGGTTAGGTTAGGTTAGGTTAGGTTAGGTTAGGTTAGGTTAGGTTAGGTTAGGTTAGGTTAGGTTAGGTTAGGTTAGGTTAGGTTAGGTTAGGTTAGGTTAGGTTAGGTTAGGTTAGGTTAGGTTAGGTTAGGTTAGGTTAGGTTAGGTTAGGTTAGGTTAGGTTAGGTTAGGTTAGGTTAGGTTAGGTTAGGTTAGGTTAGGTTAGGTTAGGTTAGGTTAGGTTAGGTTAGGTTAGGTTAGGTTAGGTTAGGTTAGGTTAGGTTAGGTTAGGTTAGGTTAGGTTAGGTTAGGTTAGGTTAGGTTAGGTTAGGTTAGGTTAGGTTAGGTTAGGTTAGGTTAGGTTAGGTTAGGTTAGGTTAGGTTAGGTTAGGTTAGGTTAGGTTAGGTTAGGTTAGGTTAGGTTAGGTTAGGTTAGGTTAGGTTAGGTTAGGTTAGGTTAGGTTAGGTTAGGTTAGGTTAGGTTAGGTTAGGTTAGGTTAGGTTAGGTTAGGTTAGGTTAGGTTAGGTTAGGTTAGGTTAGGTTAGGTTAGGTTAGGTTAGGTTAGGTTAGGTTAGGTTAGGTTAGGTTAGGTTAGGTTAGGTTAGGTTAGGTTAGGTTAGGTTAGGTTAGGTTAGGTTAGGTTAGGTTAGGTTAGGTTAGGTTAGGTTAGGTTAGGTTAGGTTAGGTTAGGTTAGGTTAGGTTAGGTTAGGTTAGGTTAGGTTAGGTTAGGTTAGGTTAGGTTAGGTTAGGTTAGGTTAGGTTAGGTTAGGTTAGGTTAGGTTAGGTTAGGTTAGGTTAGGTTAGGTTAGGTTAGGTTAGGTTAGGT
This sequence comes from Acrobasis repandana, assembly GCA_963576875.1. Classification (NCBI taxonomy): domain Eukaryota; kingdom Metazoa; phylum Arthropoda; class Insecta; order Lepidoptera; family Pyralidae; genus Acrobasis; species Acrobasis repandana. The sequence goes on from OY756240.1 coordinate 14,117,804, forward strand.
TAGGTTAGGTTAGGTTAGGTTAGGTTAGGTTAGGTTAGGTTAGGTTAGGTTAGGTTAGGTTAGGTTAGGTTAGGTTAGGTTAGGTTAGGTTAGGTTAGGTTAGGTTAGGTTAGGTTAGGTTAGGTTAGGTTAGGTTAGGTTAGGTTAGGTTAGGTTAGGTTAGGTTAGGTTAGGTTAGGTTAGGTTAGGTTAGGTTAGGTTAGGTTAGGTTAGGTTAGGTTAGGTTAGGTTAGGTTAGGTTAGGTTAGGTTAGGTTAGGTTAGGTTAGGTTAGGTTAGGTTAGGTTAGGTTAGGTTAGGTTAGGTTAGGTTAGGTTAGGTTAGGTTAGGTTAGGTTAGGTTAGGTTAGGTTAGGTTAGGTTAGGTTAGGTTAGGTTAGGTTAGGTTAGGTTAGGTTAGGTTAGGTTAGGTTAGGTTAGGTTAGGTTAGGTTAGGTTAGGTTAGGTTAGGTTAGGTTAGGTTAGGTTAGGTTAGGTTAGGTTAGGTTAGGTTAGGTTAGGTTAGGTTAGGTTAGGTTAGGTTAGGTTAGGTTAGGTTAGGTTAGGTTAGGTTAGGTTAGGTTAGGTTAGGTTAGGTTAGGTTAGGTTAGGTTAGGTTAGGTTAGGTTAGGTTAGGTTAGGTTAGGTTAGGTTAGGTTAGGTTAGGTTAGGTTAGGTTAGGTTAGGTTAGGTTAGGTTAGGTTAGGTTAGGTTAGGTTAGGTTAGGTTAGGTTAGGTTAGGTTAGGTTAGGTTAGGTTAGGTTAGGTTAGGTTAGGTTAGGTTAGGTTAGGTTAGGTTAGGTTAGGTTAGGTTAGGTTAGGTTAGGTTAGGTTAGGTTAGGTTAGGTTAGGTTAGGTTAGGTTAGGTTAGGTTAGGTTAGGTTAGGTTAGGTTAGGTTAGGTTAGGTTAGGTTAGGTTAGGTTAGGTTAGGTTAGGTTAGGTTAGGTTAGGTTAGGTTAGGTTAGGTTAGGTTAGGTTAGGTTAGGTTAGGTTAGGTTAGGTTAGGTTAGGTTAGGTTAGGTTAGGTTAGGTTAGGTTAGGTTAGGTTAGGTTAGGTTAGGTTAGGTTAGGTTAGGTTAGGTTAGGTTAGGTTAGGTTAGGTTAGGTTAGGTTAGGTTAGGTTAGGTTAGGTTAGGTTAGGTTAGGTTAGGTTAGGTTAGGTTAGGTTAGGTTAGGTTAGGTTAGGTTAGGTTAGGTTAGGTTAGGTTAGGTTAGGTTAGGTTAGGTTAGGTTAGGTTAGGTTAGGTTAGGTTAGGTTAGGTTAGGTTAGGTTAGGTTAGGTTAGGTTAGGTTAGGTTAGGTTAGGTTAGGTTAGGTTAGGTTAGGTTAGGTTAGGTTAGGTTAGGTTAGGTTAGGTTAGGTTAGGTTAGGTTAGGTTAGGTTAGGTTAGGTTAGGTTAGGTTAGGTTAGGTTAGGTTAGGTTAGGTTAGGTTAGGTTAGGTTAGGTTAGGTTAGGTTAGGTTAGGTTAGGTTAGGTTAGGTTAGGTTAGGTTAGGTTAGGTTAGGTTAGGTTAGGTTAGGTTAGGTTAGGTTAGGTTAGGTTAGGTTAGGTTAGGTTAGGTTAGGTTAGGTTAGGTTAGGTTAGGTTAGGTTAGGTTAGGTTAGGTTAGGTTAGGTTAGGTTAGGTTAGGTTAGGTTAGGTTAGGTTAGGTTAGGTTAGGTTAGGTTAGGTTAGGTTAGGTTAGGTTAGGTTAGGTTAGGTTAGGTTAGGTTAGGTTAGGTTAGGTTAGGTTAGGTTAGGTTAGGTTAGGTTAGGTTAGGTTAGGTTAGGTTAGGTTAGGTTAGGTTAGGTTAGGTTAGGTTAGGTTAGGTTAGGTTAGGTTAGGTTAGGTTAGGTTAGGTTAGGTTAGGTTAGGTTAGGTTAGGTTAGGTTAGGTTAGGTTAGGTTAGGTTAGGTTAGGTTAGGTTAGGTTAGGTTAGGTTAGGTTAGGTTAGGTTAGGTTAGGTTAGGTTAGGTTAGGTTAGGTTAGGTTAGGTTAGGTTAGGTTAGGTTAGGTTAGGTTAGGTTAGGTTAGGTTAGGTTAGGTTAGGTTAGGTTAGGTTAGGTTAGGTTAGGTTAGGTTAGGTTAGGTTAGGTTAGGTTAGGTTAGGTTAGGTTAGGTTAGGTTAGGTTAGGTTAGGTTAGGTTAGGTTAGGTTAGGTTAGGTTAGGTTAGGTTAGGTTAGGTTAGGTTAGGTTAGGTTAGGTTAGGTTAGGTTAGGTTAGGTTAGGTTAGGTTAGGTTAGGTTAGGTTAGGTTAGGTTAGGTTAGGTTAGGTTAGGTTAGGTTAGGTTAGGTTAGGTTAGGTTAGGTTAGGTTAGGTTAGGTTAGGTTAGGTTAGGTTAGGTTAGGTTAGGTTAGGTTAGGTTAGGTTAGGTTAGGTTAGGTTAGGTTAGGTTAGGTTAGGTTAGGTTAGGTTAGGTTAGGTTAGGTTAGGTTAGGTTAGGTTAGGTTAGGTTAGGTTAGGTTAGGTTAGGTTAGGTTAGGTTAGGTTAGGTTAGGTTAGGTTAGGTTAGGTTAGGTTAGGTTAGGTTAGGTTAGGTTAGGTTAGGTTAGGTTAGGTTAGGTTAGGTTAGGTTAGGTTAGGTTAGGTTAGGTTAGGTTAGGTTAGGTTAGGTTAGGTTAGGTTAGGTTAGGTTAGGTTAGGTTAGGTTAGGTTAGGTTAGGTTAGGTTAGGTTAGGTTAGGTTAGGTTAGGTTAGGTTAGGTTAGGTTAGGTTAGGTTAGGTTAGGTTAGGTTAGGTTAGGTTAGGTTAGGTTAGGTTAGGTTAGGTTAGGTTAGGTTAGGTTAGGTTAGGTTAGGTTAGGTTAGGTTAGGTTAGGTTAGGTTAGGTTAGGTTAGGTTAGGTTAGGTTAGGTTAGGTTAGGTTAGGTTAGGTTAGGTTAGGTTAGGTTAGGTTAGGTTAGGTTAGGTTAGGTTAGGTTAGGTTAGGTTAGGTTAGGTTAGGTTAGGTTAGGTTAGGTTAGGTTAGGTTAGGTTAGGTTAGGTTAGGTTAGGTTAGGTTAGGTTAGGTTAGGTTAGGTTAGGTTAGGTTAGGTTAGGTTAGGTTAGGTTAGGTTAGGTTAGGTTAGGTTAGGTTAGGTTAGGTTAGGTTAGGTTAGGTTAGGTTAGGTTAGGTTAGGTTAGGTTAGGTTAGGTTAGGTTAGGTTAGGTTAGGTTAGGTTAGGTTAGGTTAGGTTAGGTTAGGTTAGGTTAGGTTAGGTTAGGTTAGGTTAGGTTAGGTTAGGTTAGGTTAGGTTAGGTTAGGTTAGGTTAGGTTAGGTTAGGTTAGGTTAGGTTAGGTTAGGTTAGGTTAGGTTAGGTTAGGTTAGGTTAGGTTAGGTTAGGTTAGGTTAGGTTAGGTTAGGTTAGGTTAGGTTAGGTTAGGTTAGGTTAGGTTAGGTTAGGTTAGGTTAGGTTAGGTTAGGTTAGGTTAGGTTAGGTTAGGTTAGGTTAGGTTAGGTTAGGTTAGGTTAGGTTAGGTTAGGTTAGGTTAGGTTAGGTTAGGTTAGGTTAGGTTAGGTTAGGTTAGGTTAGGTTAGGTTAGGTTAGGTTAGGTTAGGTTAGGTTAGGTTAGGTTAGGTTAGGTTAGGTTAGGTTAGGTTAGGTTAGGTTAGGTTAGGTTAGGTTAGGTTAGGTTAGGTTAGGTTAGGTTAGGTTAGGTTAGGTTAGGTTAGGTTAGGTTAGGTTAGGTTAGGTTAGGTTAGGTTAGGTTAGGTTAGGTTAGGTTAGGTTAGGTTAGGTTAGGTTAGGTTAGGTTAGGTTAGGTTAGGTTAGGTTAGGTTAGGTTAGGTTAGGTTAGGTTAGGTTAGGTTAGGTTAGGTTAGGTTGGGGTGCTATGGTCAGGAAACCTCCACGTTGGCTCGATCCCTTGAAGGCTTTACTTCTCTCATTTGATCTTTTGATCCGGTGTGAGCGGTGGGCTGACAAGGGATTGGGCTGGTGCACCCTGGGCGGCAGCTAATAACTCCCTGCTAGTAAGGGTCTTGTTAGTTGTCGGCTAATATCCTGCCTTAGGGGGGGAAAGCGGAGTCCAGGAATGGGCTTTCGCTCGTTTTGGGGGGCGCCTTGTCTTCTCATCGTCTGTTTCAGATGGTGGGAAGACGGGGTGCGTTCTTCGCGCGGCGTGTGACTTACGGTCACCGTCGGGCAACTCGTTACCCCAAATTGATGGGGCCGAGGGTGCTGTTCCGTTTACGGTCAGTGCCGCGAGGAAGAAAACCTCAGAATAAATAACCCTAATCTCAAGGTCTGGCGTGCCGATGGGATGAATGGCGGGAGGGGAGTCCCGTCCCAAGCGCCCGGGGGGTTGGGAATTTTCAGGGACCTCACCCTGTAAAAAAGGAAAAAACCATGATGGCGAGTCTCAACAACGAACTACCCCAGGAGGGTACCGGCGAAGCCGGAGAATCCCTCCCTGCGCTCTCGAGCGCAGGCTGCCCCACCGTATCTGGGGGGGGCAAGAACCGCCATGCGGACGAAAGTTCGCAACTCCCGAAAGGGAGAGGCCATGCAGGCCGTGAGAGGTGCGTACGTTCTCGCAGCCGGTCACCTTTGGTGTTAGATGATGCATCCGACTCCGGATCCGACGTCATGGTCGAGGGGACTGGAGCCAAAATATCGCGATTTTGGGCGACTAAAAAACGCCACCAAGAAGCGCCTATTGACGACAGCGACCTGACGGAAGCGGCATGTTATGCTGGAAAGACCAAAGTGTCGACTGCAGTGAGGGGGCGGTCCCGCTCAGCGGGTAAGGCGGTCCTCTTGAAGCCTGATTCGGCATACCGCAAGGATCGGAAGGATGTGATGATAGCACAGGCTGAAGAAGACATCACTGAACTTGCACGGCAAGCCGATGCAAAGCGTGTCACTGGAGGGGATGGATTCATCGCTGAAGCGGAATCGGAAAAATCTGCGGTGGACCTGCATGAGCAGGTCATGGCGAGTCTGGCGGTTGTCAAGATGGTTGCGGCAAAGTCGGGCAACCTAAAAGGCACTTTTGTAAAGTACCTCAAAACCGCCACTCAAAACATTGAGGAGGCTGCATCTGCTCTTCGCAGCAGGTCCACGTCGGAGGAGACAAAGAAGCTTCAGGCCAGCAACAAAAACCTGCAGATTAAGGTCAGCATGCTGGAAAAGGAGATGGCTGAGTTGCGGGCTCAAGTTAAAGAGTCCCGACCTTTGCCCCAGCCTGCTGCTGTTGCCACTACCCAGGAGGAGCATGAAGCCCTCACTGAATTAATATTGCGGACTGTCAGACCGTTTGTCAATACCCGGTTTGACAATATACAGGATCGGCTGCTGCCAGAGCCTAATAACCGTGGGAGCCGACCCCCGCTAGCGGCGAACAAAACCCGACCAGCTACGGTCGAGTCTGTTCGTACCAAAAGCCCGGAGGAGATTGTGGAGGCCCAAGCCCTTAAGCATCTCCCTGAAGTATATTTCCCCAAAGGGAAGGGGAAGGGGAAAGGGAAGGGTAAAGGTGCTACTGAGCCGGTGGCGACTGTTGCATCAACATCAACGACTCCAAGAGCTGCACAGTCTGCCACACCTAGAGTTGCGGTGGCAGCCTCAGTACAAGCTGCCCCTCGGCCACTACCTCCAGCTCCTGCGACCATGACAGAAGCTTGGACAACGGTGGCCAAGCGAGGCCGCAAAGGGAGGCCTGCGGCCGCCTCAACTCGGGGGACCCAGGTTGTCACTCAACCGCCGGTAAGACAGCAGGCTCAACAACAGAGTACGCACCGGGGTCAGCAACGGACTCAGCAGCCCAAACTGCGCCCCCCACGTTCGGCTGCTGTGCTTCTGAAACTGACCTCAGAAGCGGAGAAAAAAGGCGTAACATATGCCTTCATACTGGGCCATGCCCGACAAAGCGTAGATATCACCGGACTGGGCATCTCCGGTTTGAGAATAAAAAAGGCGGCTACCGGCGCCCGTATACTGGAAATCTCGGGCGCTGACAGGGACCAGAAGGCGGACCTGCTGGCTGAAAAGCTGAATGAGGTTCTGGATCCGGAGGTAGTGACTGTATCCAGGCCTCAGAAGTGCGCCGAATTGCGGGTCTTAAACCTCTGTGACTCTGTCACGTCCGAGGATGTACGTGAAGCCTTGGCTCGTGTTGGGCAGTGCACTGAGAGTGACATAAAAGTGGGGGAAATTAAAGAAGATAACTCTGGCTCTCGAGTGGTGTGGGCGAGGTGCCCCGTGGCAGCGGCCAAAAAATTGACTGCGGATGGAACGCGGCTCCTGGTTGGCTGGGTATCGGCCCAGATCAAGCTGCTGCCGACTAGGACCCAGTACTGTTACCGCTGTCTAGAGACAGGGCACGTCAGCCAGACGTGCACATCGGAGGTTGATCGGAGCGTGCTCTGTTACCGATGCGGAAGGCCAGGCCATAAGGCCTCGACCTGTGATGCCACACCGAAGTGTATTCTCTGTGCAGAGAGTGGCAAACCTACGGGCCACCGCGTTGGAAGCAAGAGCTGTCCGGCATCCCGACCTGCCAAGAGGCGAAGACATGTTGCGGCCGCGGCTACGGCCCAGACGCAACCTGCCCAGCCGGCGCCACAGATGGGCGCCGCTGAGATGGACACGGCGCCCATTCTATAATTAGTATGGCCCTACGTCTACTAGAGGCGAACATCAACCACTGTGCCAGAGCTCAGGATCTTCTCTGTCAGAGCATGGCACAGTGGTTGATCGATATAACTGTGGTGGCAGAGCCATATTTTGTCCCACCTAGGGAAAACTGGGTATCGGACCTGGAGGGCCATGTGGCTATTGTGGCGTCGGCTAAGATTTCGCCTCCGTCTGGTATTGTGCGTGGGCACGGATATGTCTCGGCTTTGCTGGGTGGCATGGTTGTGGTCGGGGTTTATTTCTCGCCCAATCGGCCACTCTCCGAGTTCGAGACATTCCTGGCTGAAATCGAGGCGTTCTTGCTCCGAAGCCACCCCCGCCCTGTGCTGGTTGTTGGGGACCTTAATGCCCAATCACCGGTGTGGGGGTCTCCTGCAGTCGACCGTCAGGGGCGTGGATATGTGGTAGAGGAGCTTCTTGTCAACGTCGGTCTGGCGGTGCTTAACCGGGGATCAGTTCCCACTTGTGTGCGCGGGAACGGCAGCTCTATAGTGGATATTGCTTTCGCAAGTCCTTCTGTGGTGCGTCGTTCCCAGGGTTGGCTTGTGATGGAGGACGTGGAGACGCTCTCTGATCACCGTTATGTGCGGTTCGATCTCTCCTCGTCCTCGGTTCCCACGGCTGGCCCGCGCTGGACCCCGAGCGAAGCTGGACCGAGGTGGCAGCTGAAGCGCCTCGATAAGGAACTTCTCCATGAGGCGGCCATAGTGCAGGACTGGTTCCGTGCGCCGGTTGAAGTGGTGGTTGAGGACGAGACCGAATGGTTCCGGGGTGCCATGACCGCTATTTGTGATGCATCGATGCCCCGGTCCAGTACTCGTCCTCCCAGAAGGTGGGTGTATTGGTGGTCACCTGAGCTTACGCAGTTACGCGGAGCATGCATAGCAGCGAGACGCCAGTACGCCCGATACCGAAGAAGACGGCGCCGGAACGAGACTGAAGAGGCTGCCTTGCTCACGGCCCTGACGGAGGCGAAATGCGCGTTAAAGTTGGCCATTGCTCAGGTGAAACAGGCAGCTAGACAGGAGTTGCTGGCTATACTTGACCGCGATCCCTGGGGACGGCCATACAAGGTAATCCGTAAAAAGATTGGTTCCTATACCGTCCCCCTAACGCAGAGTCTTCAGCCGCAGCTCCTTAACGAGGTAGTCGGCTGCCTGTTTCCCCAAAGAGCAGAGTTTGAGCCCCCCAGTATGCTACCGCCTACAACGGGTTCATGGGGCGCGGGCCAGGAACATATCCCCGAGATTACCCGGGGTGAGTTGGGCGCTGTGGTGTTGAAAACACGCACCAAAAACACCGCCCCGGGACCTGATGGAGTGCCGGGTCGTGCTCTCGCTCTCGCTCTGGACCTAGATGGCTTGGAGGAGCGATTGAGGGGCCTTTTCAGCGCCTGCTTCGTGCAGGGAAGATTTCCTCAGGCGTGGAAGACAGGACGCTTGGTCCTGCTAAGGAAAGAGGAACGACCGGCGGATTCCCCGTCTGGTTTTCGCCCTCTCGTGGTGCTTGACGAGGCCGGCAAACTGCTAGAAAGAGTCACTGCAAACCGCATCGTCAAGCACCTTGAAACGACTGGTCCGGATCTTGCGGATTGCCAGTACGGGTTCCGTCGGGGGCGGTCAACGATCCACGCCATCCTTAGGGTAAGGACCGTGGCGCAGGAAGCAGTCGCGCAGGGTGAGGTCGTCTTGGTGGTGTCGCTTGACATCACCAACGCCTTTAACACCCTCCCCTGGGCTTGCATCATGGAGGCGCTCCAATTTCACGGGGTGCCAACATACCTGCGCCACCTAGTTGGGGATTACCTTCGGGACAGAAAGGTTGTCTTCCCTGCACAAGACGGGTGGAAAGAGAGGCGTATGACGTGCGGTGTTCCACAGGGGGTCTGTATTGGGGCCACTCCTGTGGAACATTGGCTACGATTGGGTGCTACGGGCGGCCAATCTTCCGGGAGTCGAGGTCATCTGTTATGCCGACGACACACTCGTGGCCGCCCGTGGTTCCTCATTTCGTGAGGCGTCAATTCTGGCGACGGCAGCTGTTGCGCAGGTGGTGCGCCGAATCCGCCAACTGGGCCTGGAGGTGGCGCTACACAAATGTGAGGCGCTGTGTTTTCCACAAACCCCGGATGGGGCCGCCCCCAGGCTCTAGCATAACTGTAGGCGGAGTCGAGATTGCCATCAAGCCGACGATGCGGTACCTAGGCGTCGTCCTTGATGGCACATGGAATTTCGGCGCACATCTTGCGCAAATGGTGCCGCGGGCAATGGCGGTGGCTGGAGAGCTGGCGCAACTATTACCCAACTTGGAGGGTCCGGATACATCCTGCAGGCGGCTGTATATGGGAGTCGTGCGATCAATAGCCCTGTACGGTGCCCCAGTGTGGGCAACCACCCTAACGCGCGGTGGCATCGCCCTCTTACGGAAACCACAGAGGGCGATAGCTAACAGGGCCATTAGGGGATATCGCACGATCTCCGGTGAGGCAGCCTGCGTGTTGGCCGGTTCTGTGCCCTGGGATCTAGATGCCCTAGTCCTCGCGTCCTTATTTGCTTGGCGTGAGGAGGAACTGGCCCGGGGACACAGACTTGCCCCGCGGGAGATTGAGGGCCACAGGGACGAGTTGCGTCAGCTCGCTGTTGATGAGTGGGCCCAAAGGCTGGAGCAGCCCAATTTTGGCCTCAGGACCGTTGAGGCGATCCGGCCAGTCTTGGCTCAGTGGTTGACAAGGCAGCACGGTGCCTTGACGTTCCGGCTGACACAGATTCTCACCGGACATGGTTGTTTCGGTTGGTATCTGTGTCATAGAGCGCGTCGAGAACCGACTGCTGTCTGTCACCATTGCGATGGCTGTCCGGAAGAGGACGCCCAACACACCCTGGAGGTCTGCCCAGCCTGGGCGGAAGACCGCGCGGAGTTGCGTGCGGTAGTGGGGGACGACCTTTCGCTGCCGACCGTGGTTCGCCACATGGTTGGCAGTGAGACGTCGTGGACAGCAGTGCAGGCCTTTGCGGAGAGCGTCATGCTCCGCAAAGAGGCGGCGGAGAGAGACCGGGAGGCAATGACCGACCTGGCCATCCGCCGCCGGCGCACAGGGCGCAGGAGGCGGGCCTACGGTCTGCAACTGCTGCCCCCATAAAGTGGACCGGTCGGGCGATGAAGCGGGATTCCATCGCCCGACAAATACGGTCCTCCGGGTTGAAAGGCGCGTCTGTGTCAACACGCGCCTTTACCCTTAGCGGGTTGAATTGAAGGCCGACGGGCCACCCCGCAGGCCACTCCGACCCCTCTCGCTAATTGAGAGGGTACCGCGAGCGAGCCCAGCAAGCCGAGGCCGCTGATAAGCGGCCACTGCGCCGGGTCTGTGGAGCGAAAGTAGCACACGGTCCTGGCAATAGCAG
>OY756241.1:0-5000 GCA_963576875.1 Acrobasis repandana
TAACCTAACCTAACCTAACCTAACCTAACCTAACCTAACCTAACCTAACCTAACCTAACCTAACCTAACCTAACCTAACCTAACCTAACCTAACCTAACCTAACCTAACCTAACCTAACCTAACCTAACCTAACCTAACCTAACCTAACCTAACCTAACCTAACCTAACCTAACCTAACCTAACCTAACCTAACCTAACCTAACCTAACCTAACCTAACCTAACCTAACCTAACCTAACCTAACCTAACCTAACCTAACCTAACCTAACCTAACCTAACCTAACCTAACCTAACCTAACCTAACCTAACCTAACCTAACCTAACCTAACCTAACCTAACCTAACCTAACCTAACCTAACCTAACCTAACCTAACCTAACCTAACCTAACCTAACCTAACCTAACCTAACCTAACCTAACCTAACCTAACCTAACCTAACCTAACCTAACCTAACCTAACCTAACCTAACCTAACCTAACCTAACCTAACCTAACCTAACCTAACCTAACCTAACCTAACCTAACCTAACCTAACCTAACCTAACCTAACCTAACCTAACCTAACCTAACCTAACCTAACCTAACCTAACCTAACCTAACCTAACCTAACCTAACCTAACCTAACCTAACCTAACCTAACCTAACCTAACCTAACCTAACCTAACCTAACCTAACCTAACCTAACCTAACCTAACCTAACCTAACCTAACCTAACCTAACCTAACCTAACCTAACCTAACCTAACCTAACCTAACCTAACCATAACCTAACCTAACCTAACCTAACCTAACCTAACCTAACCTAACCTAACCTAACCTAACCTAACCTAACCTAACCTAACCTAACCTAACCTAACCTAACCTAACCTAACCTAACCTAACCTAACCTAACCTAACCTAACCTAACCTAACCTAACCTAACCTAACCTAACCTAACCTAACCTAACCTAACCTAACCTAACCTAACCTAACCTAACCTAACCTAACCTAACCTAACCTAACCTAACCTAACCTAACCTAACCTAACCTAACCTAACCTAACCTAACCTAACCTAACCTAACCTAACCTAACCTAACCTAACCTAACCTAACCTAACCTAACCTAACCTAACCTAACCTAACCTAACCTAACCTAACCTAACCTAACCTAACCTAACCTAACCTAACCTAACCTAACCTAACCTAACCTAACCTAACCTAACCTAACCTAACCTAACCTAACCTAACCTAACCTAACCTAACCTAACCTAACCTAACCTAACCTAACCTAACCTAACCTAACCTAACCTAACCTAACCTAACCTAACCTAACCTAACCTAACCTAACCTAACCTAACCTAACCTAACCTAACCTAACCTAACCTAACCTAACCTAACCTAACCTAACCTAACCTAACCTAACCTAACCTAACCTAACCTAACCTAACCTAACCTAACCTAACCTAACCTAACCTAACCTAACCTAACCTAACCTAACCTAACCTAACCTAACCTAACCTAACCTAACCTAACCTAACCTAACCTAACCTAACCTAACCTAACCTAACCTAACCTAACCTAACCTAACCTAACCTAACCTAACCTAACCTAACCTAACCTAACCTAACCTAACCTAACCTAACCTAACCTAACCTAACCTAACCTAACCTAACCTAACCTAACCTAACCTAACCTAACCTAACCTAACCTAACCTAACCTAACCTAACCTAACCTAACCTAACCTAACCTAACCTAACCTAACCTAACCTAACCTAACCTAACCTAACCTAACCTAACCTAACCTAACCTAACCTAACCTAACCTAACCTAACCTAACCTAACCTAACCTAACCTAACCTAACCTAACCTAACCTAACCTAACCTAACCTAACCTAACCTAACCTAACCTAACCTAACCTAACCTAACCTAACCTAACCTAACCTAACCTAACCTAACCTAACCTAACCTAACCTAACCTAACCTAACCTAACCTAACCTAACCTAACCTAACCTAACCTAACCTAACCTAACCTAACCTAACCTAACCTAACCTAACCTAACCTAACCTAACCTAACCTAACCTAACCTAACCTAACCTAACCTAACCTAACCTAACCTAACCTAACCTAACCTAACCTAACCTAACCTAACCTAACCTAACCTAACCTAACCTAACCTAACCTAACCTAACCTAACCTAACCTAACCTAACCTAACCTAACCTAACCTAACCTAACCTAACCTAACCTAACCTAACCTAACCTAACCTAACCTAACAACCTAACCTAACCTAACCTAACCTAACCTAACCTAACCTAACCTAACCTAACCTAACCTAACCTAACCTAACCTAACCTAACCTAACCTAACCTAACCTAACCTAACCTAACCTAACCTAACCTAACCTAACCTAACCTAACCTAACCTAACCTAACCTAACCTAACCTAACCTAACCTAACCTAACCTAACCTAACCTAACCTAACCTAACCTAACCTAACCTAACCTAACCTAACCTAACCTAACCTAACCTAACCTAACCTAACCTAACCTAACCTAACCTAACCTAACCTAACCTAACCTAACCTAACCTAACCTAACCTAACCTAACCTAACCTAACCTAACCTAACCTAACCTAACCTAACCTAACCTAACCTAACCTAACCTAACCTAACCTAACCTAACCTAACCTAACCTAACCTAACCTAACCTAACCTAACCTAACCTAACCTAACCTAACCTAACCTAACCTAACCTAACCTAACCTAACCTAACCTAACCTAACCTAACCTAACCTAACCTAACCTAACCTAACCTAACCTAACCTAACCTAACCTAACCTAACCTAACCTAACCTAACCTAACCTAACCTAACCTAACCTAACCTAACCTAACCTAACCTAACCTAACCTAACCTAACCTAACCTAACCTAACCTAACCTAACCTAACCTAACCTAACCTAACCTAACCTAACCTAACCTAACCTAACCTAACCTAACCTAACCTAACCTAACCTAACCTAACCTAACCTAACCTAACCTAACCTAACCTAACCTAACCTAACCTAACCTAACCTAACCTAACCTAACCTAACCTAACCTAACCTAACCTAACCTAACCTAACCTAACCTAACCTAACCTAACCTAACCTAACCTAACCTAACCTAACCTAACCTAACCTAACCTAACCTAACCTAACCTAACCTAACCTAACCTAACCTAACCTAACCTAACCTAACCTAACCTAACCTAACCTAACCTAACCTAACCTAACCTAACCTAACCTAACCTAACCTAACCTAACCTAACCTAACCTAACCTAACCTAACCTAACCTAACCTAACCTAACCTAACCTAACCTAACCTAACCTAACCTAACCTAACCTAACCTAACCTAACCTAACCTAACCTAACCTAACCTAACCTAACCTAACCTAACCTAACCTAACCTAACCTAACCTAACCTAACCTAACCTAACCTAACCTAACCTAACCTAACCTAACCTAACCTAACCTAACCTAACCTAACCTAACCTAACCTAACCTAACCTAACCTAACCTAACCTAACCTAACCTAACCTAACCTAACCTAACCTAACCTAACCTAACCTAACCTAACCTAACCTAACCTAACCTAACCTAACCTAACCTAACCTAACCTAACCTAACCTAACCTAACCTAACCTAACCTAACCTAACCTAACCTAACCTAACCTAACCTAACCTAACCTAACCTAACCTAACCTAACCTAACCTAACCTAACCTAACCTAACCTAACCTAACCTAACCTAACCTAACCTAACCTAACCTAACCTAACCTAACCTAACCTAACCTAACCTAACCTAACCTAACCTAACCTAACCTAACCTAACCTAACCTAACCTAACCTAACCTAACCTAACCTAACCTAACCTAACCTAACCTAACCTAACCTAACCTAACCTAACCTAACCTAACCTAACCTAACCTAACCTAACCTAACCTAACCTAACCTAACCTAACCTAACCTAACCTAACCTAACCTAACCTAACCTAACCTAACCTAACCTAACCTAACCTAACCTAACCTAACCTAACCTAACCTAACCTAACCTAACCTAACCTAACCTAACCTAACCTAACCTAACCTAACCTAACCTAACCTAACCTAACCTAACCTAACCTAACCTAACCTAACCTAACCTAACCTAACCTAACCTAACCTAACCTAACCTAACCTAACCTAACCTAACCTAACCTAACCTAACCTAACCTAACCTAACCTAACCTAACCTAACCTAACCTAACCTAACCTAACCTAACCTAACCTAACCTAACCTAACCTAACCTAACCTAACCTAACCTAACCTAACCTAACCTAACCTAACCTAACCTAACCTAACCTAACCTAACCTAACCTAACCTAACCTAACCTAACCTAACCTAACCTAACCTAACCTAACCTAACCTAACCTAACCTAACCTAACCTAACCTAACCTAACCTAACCTAACCTAACCTAACCTAACCTAACCTAACCTAACCTAACCTAACCTAACCTAACCTAACCTAACCTAACCTAACCTAACCTAACCTAACCTAACCTAACCTAACCTAACCTAACCTAACCTAACCTAACCTAACCTAACCTAACCTAACCTAACCTAACCTAACCTAACCTAACCTAACCTAACCTAACCTAACCTAACCTAACCTAACCTAACCTAACCTAACCTAACCTAACCTAACCTAACCTAACCTAACCTAACCTAACCTAACCTAACCTAACCTAACCTAACCTAACCTAACCTAACCTAACCTAACCTAACCTAACCTAACCTAACCTAACCTAACCTAACCTAACCTAACCTAACCTAACCTAACCTAACCTAACCTAACCTAACCTAACCTAACCTAACCTAACCTAACCTAACCTAACCTAACCTAACCTAACCTAACCTAACCTAACCTAACCTAACCTAACCTAACCTAACCTAACCTAACCTAACCTAACCTAACCTAACCTAACCTAACCTAACCT